>JABCJY010000392.1:9042-24618 GCA_013184415.1 Fusarium concolor | reverse complement strand
AGTGGGTATGGTCGTATGTGATTAAAGGAGCTACTGTCAGCGTTTATAGTAGTTAGGCATCTTTACTTTACTTTACTATAAGCTACAGTTTACCTACCGACCTTCCACATGGAAGAAAGGCTAATTCCTCCCTTATGTCCTCTGTCAACAGGAAGCTCTAGTAATCTTTACGAAAACCTCTGGCCCCGAAGCGGATTTCTCATAGTCTGTGAATGTACGATCTAAGCAACTTGAGTCTAGTGGTGTAATCTACGACGCCCCTTGCCAATCTTCCAATATGCTCAAATGAGGGTGATGATTTAGCTTGACAGGCTACTAACCCTCAACATCGCTTCCAGTCACATCCCAGGAAAACGATTGATCTAGCGTTAGACTGACTCTCACGGATGCAGATCAGAACAACTATGATAGGCTCTATCGAAGTCCACGTAGTCGGGACTGAGGGACATGTCAAATCCGCATAGTAATCGGCGCACAGGCGATAATCTACCGATTCAACACTAGGGAAAACTACCACGGAAGACCATGACGGATGGAAGAGCGAGACTGACCCGCAACAACCGAAACATCCTCATCTGACGGCTGAGCTATCCTCGGTCGCGAGTGGGATGTTGATATCACAGCAATTAACGAACCCAGTTGTCGCACAACATTGTCGGGCATGAATGCAGACCTCCCATACAAGGGAGTTCCTGATAAAACATTGCTGCAAGTCACTCAGTGCACAATATATCCTCAAGGCAGGCTATTATAAAGCTTCAAGTAAATGTCAAGTAGTATTAAAAGTCTGCCTCTCATTGCTGTAGAATTATATCTTAGTGGCGACATCCATAGTCTAACTATAATACTAGACAGATTGGGTGGTCAATCCAGTAGTTGAAGTGAAGTTTGAGTTGTGTGAACCGTATCCAATGTTTTTCTGTTTCAGTTTTCCTTTTTCCTATTGACAGGACTTCGAATGTCTAAGCGAGATCTTGATGTCCACCAAGGTCCAATTCTGTTGGAGAGCAGAGCTGATATATCGTTGGACGACCTTTATCAAGGGTCACGTGCTCCAACGATAATCAACTGTACTCAGGTCCAGTCGGTCGCGCATCCTAAGCTCCATCTGGCCCTCGAGATTCTGCGTGTCCACTTGTAGGTTGGCTACTAGTCAAAGCGTATCGCTGGGCTACAACAAATACTCGTTCAAAGTTCACCCGCTGTTCAGTAAACTCATGCGATAGAGTTCTCCAGGTTTCATAATGCTCAAGCAAACGAGAATTCAAGCTGTCGTACTGTGCAAGAAGGGCCTCTCGCTCGGTGTGGGATACAGTTTGAACAAAGGTGGACCGCAGGGTACTACGCGCATCGTGGAGGCGCCGAATCTCCCCGAGAACTTGGTCGAGAGCAGGCTTAAGCGCGTGGAGCGCATGCTTGCGTTGCACGATATCATCATTCTGGGATTCGACAAGGCCGTCCAGAAGAGTGCTCAAGTCGTCCATTTTCACTATTCGCGTTTCAGTCAAATGGGACTTCCATCGACATCTCGGAGGTCAAGTGTGTTGACTTACCAGATGTAGCGAAGCCCTGACGCAGAAAAGCAAGAACGAGATAAGTGGTCTCGTCTCGGTAAGCTCTGACTTATTAAGGTGTATCGAGTTTCAAATGGATGTTTGAAGATGGAAGGCTGGAAATCTGAGAAAATTGAGAAATTGGAGAGGGCGAGCCTGTTTCTTTATACACAGGACCTAGCTTCACGTCGTTAGTCCACAGAGCCACAACTTTCTACATGTCACATTGCTGCCTCAGGAGTCAGCATGGATTCAGGGACTGATCCCTTCCACAGGATCTGGGCTGGCCTGTGCTTACTATTGAACACGCTCCGTTTGTGGCCACTCAGCTAGTGTATCAGTAAACATGGGTGACGGAGCCGTGGCGCCCAATAGCGGCTATTATGACATGTAATGCAAGGAACTAGGCTACCAGTGAGGAGCAGGATTTCGACGGTTGGCTACCAACAATGTGCCTGACTCCTACGCTATTGGAGTCATTCTCCTTTATTTCGCCACATTCGTCAACATCTATCTTCCACGGATGCAACACGTATTGCAAATTTATCATGATTTCTCAAAAAAATGCAGCTTGGCTCCAAAATCATGGAGAAGAGAGAACGGGTTTTTGTCCAGCTTATCGATCAATCCCACTAGTCCATTAAATCAAGAACGTTTAGTCATTGGGGACACATCAGAAAGCCATGCGCTACCCTGGTTCTGGTACTCAGTCCTCAATACGGTTGGCTTTCCAGCAACATGAAATACAATGAAAATTCCTAGATTATCCAAAGCCACTATTCGTAACTCCGCAAGTCCTGTCATCTCAGATATGCCACCATTGAACAGGAACTACTTGCTCTGTCAACCACTAGGATCGAACAAATGCTCCTTCTGGGGTGGCCTTCCTAGAGAGTATATTGGGCCATGTGATAAGTCGTATACTCTCCTGGTGGCCGCCAGGGCAAAAATCTCAGCCTTGTCGTGTTCGTATAGAGTATCAATCGCGATTATTGGGCAGACAGAATCTGACGAATCGTTTTTTAGGGCTTCAACTACAGCCACGTCTGGGATATTCAGCCAACATCTACCTTCAGCGGGACGCGTGCGATAAACAGGTGGCTCGCACTGGTCAAGGAACCAGAGCAGACCTCTTCGTTTACTAATGGTTTGTTTCAAACCCTTGCAACCAAATTTCTTCAGGTTTGGAGCTTTGAAAGATAGTATTGTGCATAGTGAAAGGTGAACAAAGGGTCTTTTGTTCGGATTGAATGAAGTCAAGCCAGCCTTTCATAAATATAACTCTATTATTAGACAAAGAGCTAATGAATGGGAGTTTGCTATAAAGACAAAGACAAAGATAGTGAGCTGTTTCAGAACCGTGTATGGACTACGGAAAGAGAGCATACGTAATGAGATGTCAATCTCACGTTGACCGCCTTTAGCATTGTTTTTATATCTTCCAGCCCATGACAACATGACTTCTTACCATCATTCACCTCTTGGATTACATTTTCACTTAACTACTTATTACGGCATATACTCATTGACTCACTCGTCTCTTTGAAGAATCATATCTACCTGTTTGACGAACGTCGAGATGAATGGTCCGACTATCAGAAGCACCAGGAACTCTAAACAGGTAGTCAATTCTGCACAAGTCTTGAGGCAAAACACAGAGAACACCAACAAAGCTAGAACAGGCTCTAATCCCAACCATGTCGATCACAACATGGTCCATCCAAGCACCCACAAACCCATCACCAACTATCGTCAAGATGAGACTATTTTGGAAGTTATCATTCGCGAACATGCAAGGCTTAGGAAGGAAAATACTGCGCTTTCAAAACGCAACTACGAAATGCAGCTTCAGCTCAACGAGGCTCTTTCGGCGAACAAGGTGCTCGAGACAGGAGTGCACAGGGAAATAAATCGTTACGAAATGATGGTCAAGAGAAATGCAGAGCTAGACTCGCAAATACAGAGAGAAAAGGGCCCTTAGTTGGAGACCAAAAGGGGCGATATTTATACCGGCCGTCCGAGGGAGCTGCAGAAGGATTGTGACATGCTGGCAGAGAAGCAGCAGATTAGCCATGCCGTCAAGGGACACATGTCTAAGAATAGGGTTAGAAAGAAAGCTGGCACTGTATCAACCACCTTATAAGGAGCCAACAGAGTTGTGGGAAGACATAGATATTGGCCTGTATAGGTAGATGCTAATCTTGGGGTAGGATGTTTGACAATGGAGCATCTGTTGCTGGAAACTGAATTATGGCATTTTGGAATACCAGTGTGTCATTATGTTAGTATTAGACAAATATGCATATTATAATGCTAAGCCATATTACAATTCACCACTTATGGATTTATCACATGAAAGACAATCTTATTTTATGACATGACGCAGAAAACAAATCCTCTGTAGCAGAACAATCAATCTAAATACTTAACGTCCAACAGACATTCTACTCCTCCGTCTCTTCCAACCAATCCTGTAGGCTCTTTAGCCTCTTAATCTTAACCATCCTGCCTGTCATACTTCCAGTTCTCTTTTTCAAATCATACCCCGTTGCTAGGAGACTACTGTGTTTCATTATTCCCAGCGTAACCTCTCTATGAGCTCCTGGGCATAGCTATCCAGCACAGGGGTCGTTCTCCCCTCTTCTGTCTTCCAAAAGTTGTCAACTTTATTCCTATCGCTCGATGCCTCACTAATCGTCGCATCAAGCGCAGCGGTTCGTGCTTCCCATTCTTTCAGAATTGGTTCGCTGTAGAATGCTTTGCCTTCCAAATGGACCTTGATCTCCTCCCTCTCAATCATCGAATTACAGAGCGCCGACTCAAGCTCGACCGCTCGGAGTTCCGATGTCTGTCCAGCGTCTTCGTAGCGGAGGGCTATGGTTTTCCAATCACTGTCTAGATCGTGTATGCCCATCCTTGCGACACGGAGCTTTTCCTGAAGCTTAGCAACCTGCTGCTTCGTATTATACTCAGATTTGTTCTTCTCATCTGTAAGCTGCTGGATCTTTTCCTCGAGGTCAGACACTTTGCCTTCCAGATTCTGCTTGTCCGTCATCGCATCGCTGAGCTTAGTCTTCAGGTCGCTGATCTTGTCTTTCGAGCCTTTTGCTTCATCTGTTAAGTTGTTTGCTAGTTCATGACTCAGAGCCAACTCAAGCGCTGCACGGCCGAGGCGTGACTCAAGTTCGGCAACTTGGGCTTTCCAGTTGTTCTCGGAGACTTCTTTCTGGTTTGTGACTATTTGCACATCTGCTTCCAAGGACGCAATTTCGGGCTTCAGGTCTCCATCTATCTCTAAACGCATTGACTCCATCCCGTCCTCAGTCAGGCGTCGATATACCTGGGCTGCTTCGACCGATTTTTCGAGCCTACTAATTTCTACCTTCAAACCTGTCACGGCTTTGATCTTTTCGATGTCTTTGTCCTTCAACCTTTCCTCAAGCCCGGCAAATTGGGTAGTCCGGTGGCTCTCAAAGGCTTCCTTGTCAGCTGCAAGCTTCTTTATTTTTGCCTCAAGGTCGGATACTTGAATGTCCCACTGCTTCTGCATCTTTTCCTTTTCTACCTCGGCCTTTCTGAGCTTGACGGACAAGTTGCACATGGCATCTTTAAAATTATTTCTTTCGAGTTCGATATTGCGGCCATGTTCAAGGTCGGCGTCGTGGTTCTTGGTGCTAGTGAAATACCCAATGATTTGCGAAAGCCACCCGGGTATGATGGACCACATGGTGACGCTTTAGATGTAAGTGTTGAGAGGTTGTCGTGTAGGCTGGTGGTATGGAAGAACAAGGTCGGCGGAATGTGATTGTGTCGGTGTATGGGTTGGTTCAGGTGAATCTGAGTTTGAGGTAAAAAATGAGGAAAGGGGGACGATGTGCCACTTAAACATAATTTAGGCAACCCATGCAATTTCTATTCAGTCAGGTCAATATGTTCATTCTCATGACAGTGTTAATTGCGCCGAACAACAGTGGCAATGGAGGTGCTTCTCAGCTTCAACAACATTCGTTCATTGGTTGACAAAATGGTCTGCAGCTGGAGCATAGAGCACCATCTCATTCACAAATACATGAATTTTTCCGACTGGTCTGTTCTCTTGTATTGCCAGTGGAACCTCTTTTCTTCCTGTTCGGCCTCCCCATGGCAGTCGCAGTCACTGTTGTCGGTGAGTATCCAGCTCTGTTCAGAAGAGCTACGACTTGGGTGTATAAGGGAAAGAAAGTTCAAGCCACTGGTGCAGCCACTTCCTGTAATAAGCTTTGCCAGGTGACCACTTGTCCCAGTGGGTGATTATTAATGGCGTTTAGAATGAGGTTAACTTGGGCCCTGGCTGGCGCACTTGTGCGCTGTTCCAGGTTTGATAGCTGTTGTAGCCGACGGTCGTAGGAAGCCATGTTGATTCTCTTAGTTGCGTTATTGTATAGCTTTATGGAATGGAAATGATCGGGATTGGTGTATGTGCTGAAAGCATTGAGTTTGGTGCAAGTTTCTGGTCAAAGATGAAGAAAGTGCGGCGTTACTGAAAGGTTTGGAGAACGCACCAACATCAAAAATAGTCGGATCCGTTACCAGCAGTTCGGAATCAAGATGTATATGACAGGCTCTTTTACAGGACCAACCGTGCCTTGGCACACTCCTCCAATGATCCAAACCCATTAAATTCCTCCCTCATCTTTCTCATCTGCCACTATTGCCTATCCCTGTCTCTGCTCATTAACTCAATCAGATATCCGATTGCCTCACTGCATGAACATTGACAATAGAGTTACTTGTTCCGCGCGGTTCTGGTGCTGTGAATCTTTTTCTCATTTAATCTGGGTTCGAGATCGAGAGACTGCTCGGTTCGGTGCTCCTGACTAAGTCAAGAAACTGGCCAGATGGGCAAGGGCCCGCCGGTACAGTCACAACGCAACATCTATAAGAGGAGCGGCAGAACTGCAGACAATGATATAGCAGATTTTTATCGAACTATCACGCCAAATTTGCTACGTGGGAGACTCACGCGATTCAATTCCGTCCAATTGAGATACGTTGGCCCCCCGCACTTATGTCTCAAAACACCAAACAACAATGGTTCTGGACCTTGATGTATTTGACTCCAAGTATTCGATACCCTGAGCATCAATCATGTCATTATAGAATACCTTTCCTCCCCTTCAAAGGATTAAACTATTCTTAGGAGTCCTTTGTTCTTTCAAATTGCGATACGAGCCGTGCCAGGGATGTGCGGGATTTGAACGGGACGGCCGAACAAGGACGGCTTTCATGAGTGCAGTGCCATCTCCTTCTACGTTTGTTGCTAGAACTAAAACTATCCAGAATAAGACAGTTCTCCAACAATGAATCTGATCAATGAAAAGAAACAAAGAGTAGAAATGTCTATGCTTAGTTACTATCCTTTGCTACACTAGTGTTTCATCGGCCAGACAAAGATCGAACATCCGTATTTAGCAGGAACAAGGAAACAAACGAACTGAGCTGTTATCAAAATGTCTTGTTTTCCATATTGCCATCTCCTATATGGACCGTCTTCACTCCATCACCTACTCCTGCTTATCTTACAATATGTCTTCTGTTTTATATTGACAATTTGTAAGTTGACGACCCAAATCCTAGCGCCAAGATCTAACTCTCTCAGGAGACGGTAGCTCAACAAGTACTACAACAACGTAAGGACATAAGATTCCAAACTTCCGCTTATAGGTGAGAACCTATAGCACAACTATATGAGATCAGAGATGATGGCCTATCCAAGAACTATCAAGGTAGGGTACCCTACTAGGCAGTACCCAATAGATAGTAGACCCGTGGTAAGCCTTGATTCTCGTATCATTTCACATTGACTAACCATTGAGAACAGAACTACTGCCCATTGCAACGCGAGGATCCTCCTGGTATTTTGTCTCAACCTGGGCATCCCATCCAGCCTAGGATTGCATGTCTCACCAGTCGCCTTCCCCAGGAGGCCCGCATCGCCAATTTTGCAAAGAGCGCTGCTCAGAGAAGCAGGCTCCAACCTCGAAAAGACATATGGCGGGACAATAACAACAATGCCGACTACTGGGGTGCTCCAGACCTCACCGCCGATACTCAGTGGGTATGTGAGACCAATGAGGACCAAAAAGAGGGATGCACGGATGGAAACAAGTTCCAGAGCCAAAACAAACAGTAGAGCTGCAACAGCAGCAACACGAGGTTTAGTTTCTCAGGTAACTCTCCCTCTACCACCGGTACAAATCGGGGTAAGATTATTTTTATCCTTATATTTCTTATTGGCACGTATGTTGCCTTTCGTTATTTTAGCGATTACTGTTGGCAGGTCCTGACCATTTATGGCTATATCTCTCTTATTCGCCTGTTGTAGAAGAGAAAAGTATTGCGAGGCAGGAGGGTTATTGGCAAACGAGTCTTGTAGCGAAAATTGGACTTTGCCGGACTTTCCCATCATAGAATAAAAATAGTGCGGATTTTTTTAAACCCCCGTTAGTAAATAGACACACTCTCCTACCCTGATAATAGGAACTGATGGTTGTATATGTTTGCATGTTATTCTGGCAACCCAATGATTCCTCTTGGAAGCAGAGATCTTTTTCGGCTGTAACACGGCAACGTAGACTGGCACTCGCACCTCAAAGGCCGGATAAGCGGCAGGCAAAGCTCTGTCAAGTATAGTCATTTTTCACACAAATTTTATACTACTTCTGTACGTTAATGAAGGTAGCTTTGAAGTCAGATCGGCTCGAAGAAATCTTGGATCATAGAGAGGTTGTCGGCCTCTATAATTCAGCATTTGGTATACGGGGTCAATATGAAGTCGGGAGGGACCTCGCCTGCACAGTGGCTTGAAGTGACAACAATCCAGCAACGACCCCGCGGCTTACAACAGTGAATCATTGCCTATCATCATGTGGAAATCTCAAGATCAAAGCGATTATTGGGCGGCGTTCGCAGTGCCAAGCGAACTGGCGACGGCCAGACAAGCTCCATCAACCTCTGCGACTGTTCAAAGTCCCCTTCTTCCACTGGCAGTAGCTTGTTACTTCCATCGCGAACAGTCTCTTCTTTGCCTACCAAACCTGTGTACATCATCTCTTCTACCGGTTCATCAAATTTTCTCGACCATCACGGACTCTCTACTAAACACTCTCCTACCACGAACAAACCGTCCACGATCACCAACTTCCAACCACCGTCAACCTACAAAGTGGGTATTATTGCCACTACCATTCTTCTCGAGATCTTGTTCCTCTTGGCCTTTGTCTCGATTGCCTTTATCCTTTACGTCCTTTTCATCAACGCTCTGGTTTTGGCTATTTACGTCTATCTGTACCAATCTTGGATTGTTTCGTCCATTTTGAAGAACTTCTCCCGTGCTTTCTTTCCCTTCATGGTGTTGGCTCTTCTGTCCGTCCTTCTCGGTCTCTGCAGCTACTAAGCCATAGCAAACGCGTGGCCTCTGGTCACAGTCGCAGCTGAACTGAAGGTTCTGTTGACAGTGGCAGCCTGGAGACGTACTTCAACCATCCCCGCCCTCTTACGCTGAACTTGTTCCTTGTATCATCTCACAGCTTACCGAAGCATCGACAACCATTACCATCCGCACATCAACATCCTCATCGTCAATAACTATCGACATCCTTGACCAACGACATCTCTCCGCATCCATTAGAATGTCGTCCCTAAACATGCCCCCCAACAAGGTTGGCCCTGCTCTCTATGCAGGTCGCATCATTTTCGCATTTCTTCTAAACGTCTTTGCACTCGCGGTTATCGTTTTCTTCCTCTACCGAATTCATCGTCGCTTTTCCGAGCTCGTCCGATTTCTCATGCAGCTGTCGATTTTCCTGATGGAGGTTCTTTTTTGGATCCTTCTCGGCATTATTTGTGTGGTAGCTGTCATCCTTTGTGTCTTCCTCAAAGTCCGAGATTGGATATACGGTCTTGCAAAGTTCTTTGTTGCGCTTTTCATCTTTGTGATGGAGATCTTAGTTGGCTTCATGAACCTCCTTGTGATCTACGTGATGTTCAACCTCTACGGGATCTACTATGGTTGGTAGGCCGTTGGTAAGTCTAGTTAGGCCTGCGTGAGCAAGTAGCGACATGATGATGGCGCTGACTGAGGTAGTGACCCTAGTCCAAGAAGGACACAGCCCACAGAGTATGTCGGCTATTGACGAGAGGTCGGCTACTGAGGGAGGACCTAGCACGATTCGACGAAGATGAACCTTGTTGACCGAGTTTGAGGTAACGGATGACGGATTAACATGTTGTGGGACGAAGGATCAGCTCAGAGTTGTGCTACTGTACGGTGTTTTGGTAACAGATATCAAGAGCTTGTACTGTAGATTTCCCACCCCCTTGTATAGACTTTATTCGTCTATTACCTGATTTTGAGAGTTTTTTCCATTACTTCATAACACTTTCACATCTTGGTGATGATGTGACGCGGTTGATCCATCAGACCTTGGCTTGTTAACATTGACGTAATACGCCAACCCAGGTTTGTTTAGGTTTGTCGAGATCTGAGCAAGCTCTTTGTTTATGACTTTATGGACAATCTACGGAATTATAACAAGATTTTAAATAACGCTTTGGTGACATCTTCGTGACTTTGATCAACTTGAACAAATGATTGGACGCAGTAGAGGTACCGGAGAGAAGGTCTGTATCTAAGGAAAGCCCTGTTACTGAATGCTCCAATCAACCCTCTGATATGATGTTCAACATTCCTGGATAATTCGATCTATTTGAGATTAATACCCCAAAGATTTGCAACGTTCTACCAACCACGTAATTGCAGGAATGTTCGGCTGAAACCATATTACAACCCATATCTCCATCTACATACTTCGTCCGGCTTGTTCTATTTACCGTTCGCGATAGCTATGCCCCGGCCGACATCGACGGAAAAAAAGAAGAAGTTCAACACAAACCAGGTCGTGCTGGCAAAAGAATGGAACTCCGGTACAGGGAATCGAANNCACTACACCATACCGGACTTTGATTGGCTGAATTTGATAGGCCTTTTCTTCTCAACAGTTAAGAAGAGTTTATCCTATATAGTGGATATTACAGAGCATAACCACCAAACGATTGCAAAGCCTGTCTCAGAAGCCGCCATTGGGCACTACGAGCCAACACTTGCACATGAGCGATTCGACAGGGAATTTATTTTTCAGTAATTGAGTAGCGAAAGATGTTGTGGCTTGCGGCTCAACTCACCTTGCTATGGCCAACCGAGCCCTGCTCGATGGTGGCCGACGGCGAAATGGCTAATATTTATAAACGGCGGCAGAGTCGACATATATGCAGTATGTGGAATCTCAAGTGCTGGATATGTTTTTCTCAAGATGGAGGAGTCAAATGGGTTTTGGTCCAGTAAGAGGAGACTACCAAAGTACTTCGAAGATCGATGTCACATAGGGAAATCTTCTGCGCATCAAGCAACACCATCCATGAACGGGGTTCTCAGTTCACTAGCCAACCCATACGGCAACGAAAATTTAGACACAGGCAGCCTTTCACAACAGAATCGCAGGTTGAAAGCGCGAATTTCCTCACACAGGTAATTCGGACATCTCAGCGCGTCGGGCGACCAGGGCTCTAGTCGGCCATGCTAGATGTTGAACTGTCAACTTGGCGTAAGATCTGGGAGAATCACAAACTGCTCAACGCTATCCAATTGAGATTCTCGACTTACGATATGGCGGAGGTCAATGGGCAAAGATACAAGCACGCTTCAGGATGAGCAAAACAAAAGTGAACAAATGAGTGAATATAGAACGAACAGTTACAATTGCCGCTGGGCAAAGTAGAAAAGACTGCACTTGCCAAGCCGCGGGAAACGAACACCAACAACCTTTAATCCACTCGGATGACGGAAATCAACTCCAACTGGAAGTCATTCCAAGACTCTAAACAAGAATACCACAGCTCCAGATGAAAATGCCCAAAACGATGACAAAACGACCTACTGAGTCGAGAAAAATACCCACCAACACCATCGCCTCTAACCGCTTCTCTGACCTTCGATATC
Source organism: Fusarium concolor (assembly GCA_013184415.1). NCBI lineage: Eukaryota > Fungi > Ascomycota > Sordariomycetes > Hypocreales > Nectriaceae > Fusarium > Fusarium concolor. The sequence goes on along the minus strand of JABCJY010000392.1, from coordinate 13,029 downwards.
CCCACCATTATTTGCTGTTGGGGGGGACAGGATCTCATCCTTGATGAACTGTCGAAACGGACCATCTGCCCAAGTCGCCAGCGCTCGCAGTGACTTGATAAGGGCATAGATGCCAAGGATCGAGTCCGTTGCACCAATGCTGAACATTGTGCTCATGAGGACCTTGCCCTTTTCTTCCTTCGCCAGGTACAACTGCTAGGTGTGTTGTGTAGCGAGAATGAGTGGCATTTGTATACTGAGAGGTTCTGTGGATGGAACGGGCGTTTGGCCTTCTGGGCGCGAGGACCAAGATCTCAAGATATGCATTTGCGCCATCCAAGCTGTGTACGTTCATCGGTTGTCGTGTTTGCCTTGGTCTTAATGTTGATTGCAGCAGGCTTGTGCTGAACAGGGCTATAGGTGGTCTGATTTAACAGCCTGTGCTGCTTGGGCATTTGAGGCAAAAGCTTACCAGTGGCTTTTTTGAATTCAGAATCATGGTCGATGAAGAGATTGATGGAGTAGTTAATCAGCCGGCCTCCAATAGGCTCTCCTTTCCTATCTTTTGGCAATAGGTGGGTTTGAGACTGTGCAGAAGTTCTATGACAAGTTAAATAAGCTTATGAAATATTTGGTTGAGACATACATGTTGTAATATCTGACACCTCGAAAATGACACAAAGAAAGTTCAAGAACTATACTTGTCACAGTGTCATTCCAGTGTGCTTCGCAAACACGCTCTTCTAGGCAGTGGCTTGCTCCGCGGTAGATGCAATGGATTTCGTGCAGTTCGTGAAGGACGTCTTCTTTGGATCGTTGGTCTGTCTCATACAACATCCATGGTGCGATATCTTGGTCCGGATCTATGGTTCCTATCATCGTTTGTGCCTCCTCCTACGTGTTGTCAGTATCGGCTCGGTTACTCCGGCCACGTTTACATACAGCGATGATGGCTGGAATCAATCCAATCTTGTTCCTGACGCTTCGGAGAGCTCTCAGGCTTGCCGGGAGGACCTGCTTTTGATTGAAAACAAAGGTTGGTGTTGTTGGGCCCAAATTAGCTGTTGACTTGGCCGGACTGCGTTGAGATCCTTTAGATGCTTTGGATCCTGTCGTGGTTGAGTGCGTTCGATCTTCGGACCTGGTTCGTGTGTCTGAGGTACCATTTTCTTTATTCCGTTGCTCAGGGCTGCCTGTACCGGCTGTTGCTGGGTTAGTGCGCAACAGCTGGGGCGGCGGCATTGCGAATGCATGGGGACGTTCGCGGATCGGAACCGGCTTGGGAGTTATCTGATCCGACTCGTCAAACACTGAGTTTGGTGAAGTAAAGTCGGAAGCAGTCGAAAACTGTGAATGACTCGAAACAACATTCTGGAGTGCCAACACTTGTTGACCAGTCTGGTCGGGGGATTTGTCAACATGAGAAATCGTCCTCTTTCGAGGCGACTTCGAAGGGCTGGGGGTGCCATCGCAGAAATCCAAAAAGACGGAGTCTCAGGGCCACTCTCGCTCACTTGAGCTATCCAACGATCTATGAACCCAAAAAAATCGTTGTTGTTGTTCTCGGGAGCAAGTTGAATCATGTTGGCGGATGTACGGGAGCGTGCTGGTTTGTTGATCGTGGAGCGCCGGCCGCGCAGGGGGTTGGTATTCCTGCTTAGGTAATGTGCTGGTCGATGCGGTAACGGCAACACTGTGCTTTTTAGGCAAGCTCGAGGATCCAGCAGAGCTTCACTGCCAGGCTCAAGCCCGACAAATATTGAACAAGGCTTTAAGCTCCACGCCTAGCAATAAAAATCGATGTTCAAAGTCACGACACCAAGTGAACTGAGGAATTTGAGCCCCGGGCTCTTACCATATTCCCTCCAACGACAAAGGTAGTGTATCAACTCCCCGTCTAAGTATCTGCAGCTCGTCGGACAGTGTATCATGCTCGGTTGGGCATTTGTCTCAGACAACTGGTACCTACTACTCTCGATCTTGGCTGACCCCCCTGTCGGACCGAGACTCCTTCCACGCATGGCCAGTACTCTCAACCTGTTCCACAGACAAACCTTCAACTCCATCAACGCCCATTCCACTCAAGATACGTCTCAGATTCGACTCCTCCGTATTGATATCTTTCTCATCTTGCTTCATATTTTTGACACACTTGCTTAGCCATGGCCCCTCAGCCCGCCAGTTCTTGTAATCGCTTTCCGCTTTATCCCGCACCTTGCTCAAGTTGATCCTAGCCTGCTCATTGCTCTTAACCGCAAGCTTGTATTCCATCTGCAGTTCCTTCAACCTCGCCTCGATAGCAGCAGTGATGGGTTGTTCAAGGTCGCTGATCTCGCTTTGTAAGCTGGCAAGAGCAGCTTTCTTTATCCTCCGTGTATGATCAGTCTTGCGCTGAGATTTCTCTGTAGCATAGGCATGGTCTTGAGAAACCCACATGTCAGCGAGAGAGTCTCTAGCTTTGGTGGTCTCCCCGCTATACTGCTGGTAACAAGCTCGTGCATCGTTCAGTCTTGTCAAGCGGGCGGATAACTCCTGTTCAGCTTGTCAGGCCAGCTCATTCAAGCTTGATGCAGCAACAATAGTACTCACCTTGTTTGTGATGGTTATTTCGCCAAGGTCGCTTCTCGATATGTCGTCAGTCTGGCCGTTGAATAAGCGATCTTTACCATTAAGCTTGTACGTCCCATGGTCACGGCCCTCGACAGCCGCAGAGTCATTGCGATGACGTTTTGAGGCTGGTCCGTCGACGCGCGGGGCTGCAGATGGCTCAGAAGCATAATGTCGCTTCTTTGGAGAAGAACTAAGGCCATTCTGCGACGAGAGAGTTGGCCCGCAGGATGTAGATTCGGTCTTGACGCCGACACGATACGGGGAAGGCTCTTCGTTGGCATTAGGATTACCCTCCCACTTTACCCAAAGAAGCGTATCTTCATAGATCCTGATATAGGTGTCTTCCCCACGTATTGCATTGGCGCGCTCCTTCACGTATTGAATAAATGCTTGAAAGGTGATACCCGAGTGCGGCTTCCATGCTTCTTCAATAGCCAGAAGACACTTCTCATACCAGATCTTGTCAAATCTCGTGAGCCGTAATTGCCAGGGAAGCACCTCTTGGATGCGCTGAAAGGCAGCGGAAATACGATCATTCCACATGATGCAGAGCCTTCTGACTAAGAGCGTATCCAGAGTCAATGGTGGAACCTGGATTCGGCTAAGATGAGAAGCCATTATCATAATGTACTGGTGGAAACAGAGGCATGAACACGTGGAAGGCAAGACGACAATTGATTAAAGTTAAAAGAGAGGGGAAAAATAAGGCGGAGTGATGATGAGGGGAAAGCAAAGGTTTCCATGTCAACATGTCAAGCCCAAACTTTATAAACTCTCACGTTGAACCCAAACTTCCTCAGTCTATTTTGGACGCTCGGGATTTGATCGCAATTCAAATCGCCAACATTCAGGCAAATTCGAACTCAGAGAGAGAGAGAATATCTGCCACCAACAACGGCAAGTCACATATGGAAGCCATTGTCATCTAGAAAATACTGAAGTAGTCACATAAGGTCATGCAATGCACAAACACAGTCGAGAAAACTGCTATACTATCCGATTCAGCATGTAAAACATGCAATATGAGGAAGAGAGAGAAATGGAAGAGCGCCAGCCTCTTTCCGCTTTTAAGCCTTCTTTAGGGTTCTCAAATATCAGGCTTAGATTAATTAAGAAGCTCAAGGGACAGAAGATACGACGGACTTAATTGACGTGGCGTATGGAATTGTGCAATATAGTATCTGGTGAGTCCTGGATGCAGTGTAAGACCTAGATACTTTACGGTGAATATTCGAGTGAATTAACACAAGGTCTCGATTCCCAACAGACACTTGTCTAAGGGTAGAGGAGTGCGTGGAGAAGGAACTCCAAGGACAATGAGATGTTTGCCGGGGCCTTCTTTACTTTGTGGACTTAATCATATCACAAAACCAAAAGCTCATGTGCATGCAAAAGTTT
>JABCJY010000391.1:0-51843 GCA_013184415.1 Fusarium concolor | reverse complement strand
CCCCCATTCCAGACAGCTAAGACACTGTAGCCTGTAGGTAGGTGTAGGCCTTTCTTTTTCCTAAATTTTTCCTCCCACACCCGAGTTTGACAAAACCCATATCAACCCGAATATTCTACTTTTTCCCTCGTCTGCCTACCTCAACTTACTTCTCTTTTCACCACACACAGGTTATTTCGACCTTTTACCTCCAATATTCTCTCCCGTTCTGTATTGTATTACAGAAAGGATATCTATCTATCGTCTTGTTTTACTTTTTGGTAAAGCAGTATTAACAGCTAACTTGAGTTTATTTAAACTCGGCTTATATCTTAACTCGACGTCACTTTTTTGCCTTTGTGGCCCCTCGCGCTCCCGCTACCGTTCCCGCTACAACCCCTCCAGTAGTAGAGTGCTCTCAGCCAAAGACGCCCGCGCTCTTCTACCGCCTGCCAGACCAAATTACACCGCTGGTCGTTGGGCAGAGCTGCACCGCAGCGAACAGAGTTACCACCAAAAAATAACCACGAATACACACTATCGAGTCGATCAAGGCGTCATTTCTCGCCTCTCTTCCATTTTCTCTTTTTGTTGTTGGCGATCGTGAACAGTCCAAACCGTCGCCATGCCTCTCCACCAGCGGACTTCTGCTAGCCCATCTAAGAGGAGCAGCTCCTCTGCCAAGAGCACTGTCTCTGCCAGAAGCACTAACTCCTCATCATCCTCAAAGTCAAGGGCCTTGACTGGTATGTTCAATGGCCGCCTTTCGAGCTCCCCGTTCCATCCCTCTAACGATGCTTCTCCTTGTATAGTACAAGACCATGACTACGAATACGAATTCGACATCGAATCCGAGCTCCGCGACGACCTTCAAAAGGCAAACACAGAACTTAACAAGGCCAACGCCGAGAACGATAAGCTCAGCGCCCAAAACGACAAGCTGAAGGCCACCATTGACCAGCTTACCCGCAAGTTGAACGAGTCCAAGGCATCCCTCGAAGAAGCCAACCGCAAGCTCAATGAGTCTACCGTCTCATGCCGTGAGCTCAAGGCCCAGATCGAGGGTGCCCGCTCAGAAGCTGATGTTCTTCGAGAGGACAAGCGCCGCCTCAACACAGATTTTGAGGAACTCAAGGGTGACAAGCGCCGCCTTAACAATGAGTGCGACGAACTCAGAGAGGAGAAGGAGACTCTCAAGGAGGAGAACGAGCGCGTCAAGTTCGAGCATCACGACCTTGAGCAGCGCTTCATCGGCCTCCAGGCCAAGCATGAGAACCTCACCATGCGCCACAATGCTGTAAGCAGCCAAGCTCCCTCGTCTGCCATGACGAGCCCCATGTCCAGCCCTATGCCCAGTCCCCTTCCTGCCCCTGAGGCCCGTAAGAACCCTTCTCGCCCTTCCAGCAAGGCCTCTAGCAAGGCTTCTAGCAAAGTATCAACCAAGTCTTCCACCAAGAGGGAGTCTCGTGAGGATCGCCACCGTGAACAGGAGGACCGTCACCAGTCTGAACGGGAGGAGAGCTCTCGGGAGGATCACACTCGTGAGAGACGTCATCGGGAAGATCGCGAGCGCCGTGACCGCGACCGTGAGGATCGAGGACGACAGCGCAGCGACAAGCCAAAGGACAAAGGGTTTGAGGCCAAGGAACGCTTGTCGAAGCGGTTTGATGAGCGCCCCGCCGTGGCACCTCGTCAGACCAGCTTCATCGAGCCATGGGGCCCCGGAGGTTGGTCTCCTCGCTATGATGCCCCCTCAAGCGACTTTGACGCTTACGGCCATATGGCAACAGGACGCAAGGCCGCCAGTGTTGTGTCTAGCGGGGCTTACTCCAATGTCCCTCGCACGACCAGCATTGTTAACGGTCACTTCAGCAGCGACAGCAGCGCTTACGATGATGAGCGGTATGAGGATGGTTCTTACCATGCTTACCCCATCCCTAACTAATTCTTTTCTCTTGTTTGACCTGCCATTCTCAAGGTTACCCAGTCTCTAACTAGATGCCACCAAGCAGAATGAGTCGCAGGTCAAAGCAAGATGCTCATCAAGATCGTCAAAGTTCACATGAGCACACTCCCTCCTTGAGATGCTCTCGAGGAGTGAGATCCTAGTAGGTAGAGCTTTGCACCAAGCTCCACCTCTTATCTCTCCCAATTGTTACCAATGACCGGATTCTGGCCCAGTCACCTTCCTATTATGACTCAATTCCAATGGCGAGTTGTTCCCAGCCTAGTCTACTAATGTATCGCCTTTTCCCCGCATGGATTTGGTTACTGCTCTGGCCGAGATATTTAAACTCCCCACAGGATTAAACAATCTCACTCGCAGCACTCCAACTTAGACTTCTATTATTTTTTCGTTGGTTTTTGCAGCTATACACAGACCCCAATCGAGTTGATTGGGATCTCTGCTTTTCATATCATACGTTTACATCATCGCCATGAAGATCTACCCTTCCATTTCCGAGGATCTCGCCGCCTGGGCGCAGCAGCAACCAGTCTTTTTCACGGGCTCAGCTCCAACCCATGGCTCTCATATCAATGTCTCCCCTAAAGGCCTTACAGACTCGCACTTCGCCATCCTAGGACCCAACCAGTGTGCCTATATCGACCGTACTGGTTCCGGATGTGAGACTATAGCCCATTCATACGATAATGGCCGCCTTTGTTTGATGTTTATGAGTTTTGGACCCGCTCCTCGGATTTGCCGCTTCTTCTGTCGGTCCAGGATTGTCGAATGGGATGACCAAGCCTTCCCTGATCTTGTCCGTCGTATCTCCAAGGGAAAGCGATCTACGTTCGATGGCGCCAGGGCCGTCGTTTTGGCAGATGTGTTTGAAGCCCAGACAAGCTGCGGCTTCGGTGTTCCCCGTGTGAAGAGGGGTCTTTATGCACCTGATGAGACCGAGAAGAACTTGACTCTTGAGCAAGTCCTTCGACAGGGTGTGGATGGTAAAATGAATGAGCTGGCTGTGTTTGAAGAGAGGCCCACCATGGATATGTGGGTAGGAAAGCAAGTTGAAAACAATACGTTGTTGGATTATCATAAGGAGACCAACGTGCTGAGCATGGACGGTTTGCCTGGGCTCAGAGCCGCTCGTCGGAGCGTGGGAGAGACGCTATGGTTTACGGATGCAAAGGCGCATGCAAGGAAGGTTTTTGCTCAAAGCGAAGCGATTGCAGTTGGATTTGTTCTAGCATTGTTGTTGTACGTTGTCATGAGAGCGATTTCAGCGGCATGGCCAAGGATTCAGGCTTGAAGGGATATATGGACGGCGCAATTTTCGGTTTTGGATACCAAAAAGTACAGTGTTGTTTGGCTTTCAAAAAGGGGTTCCCTCGAAGGGATTGGTTTTTTTTGTTTTCTTTTTCTTTTTCTTTTCGAGATACACATTTCCGCTTTCTTGTTGTCATTAAGATAGATTTGTAACACGTTTACTACAGGATGCAGGTCCAACAGCCTGCGTAGGAACGATTCCCCCCATGTTAGGATAGTTATTAGTATTAGTAGCACTAGAGTTTTTGATTTGAATATTCTGTTAAACATAATTGTTTTTTTTTTTCTTTTTCTGCCTCTTGTGAATCTCGATGTTTGCTTCCCCTCACTTTATCAACACCTTTGTGAGTCATAACCCGCTCCCCGCATTTGAGTCAGGGGCCATACTTTTGAATGGCCTATACGCCAAGACCAACCAGATGGTAGCATTCACCAAATATACTCTTGAGGGATTTAGAAGTGATCAACGAGGCTTTTTTCATTCCCGAGAAGCTCTACCATCTGAAAATGCTCGGAATGGAAGCCCATCAAGAAAGATCACGAAACATTCGTATCTGTCTTCGCAGTGATGTTCTGTCTAACAAACTACAGCAAGCCCAAATAATCAACGGAATCACTATCATCATCACCATCGTAAAGATTGGACGCAAAAGTCATATTGCTGTGCCTCGATTCTAAACTTAGCATAAGCACCCCCGTCCTCGTTAACAAATTCACCCACGCTTCCTCAATCTCTACCGCCCGTTAGAGTAATTATCTATCAAAAGATCGACTCTGCGCTGGATTCGTAGCATGTTGGCTCGTAAGGCAAAGGCCCAAAGACCAGAGTTCACTTTTAAATGTGCTCTTGTCTGCCTGCAATCACTCTGCTGCTCTGATTGCCGCATCCTAACCGCGTTCTGTCCATGCTCTGTGGAGGTGGACTCATGAAGCAGCTGGATTTGATAGTGGCCTCAGAAACAGCGGCACAACGGGGCAGGCCAGGCTGCTCGCTAGAGTAGTGAGATGTTCGAGAAAGTCCCTAAAATCACCTCTGAAACTCAGCCGCCGGTAGTTGCTGGGGTTGAGCTAGCGGCGACAGCAGCGGCGCCTTGATTATTGGCACCAGAATCCTTTGCCTTATTACCTCCACCCCGTCCACGCCGGCCCCTTCCAGGAGTCTTTTCAGGTACGGCAGATCCAGCAGCTGGTGCCGGGGCTGTCGCGGTTGTGGTTGTGGTCGAGTTGGTGTTATTGGCAGGCTTCTTGTCCTTGCGCTCCAGAACTTGCACAGTGCCCTGCGCAACGGTGATAGGACTAGATGTCACAGCCTTCACAAGACCCTCGTGCTCAGCAAAGTCGACATAGGCAAAGCCTTTTCGTTTGTCGATTTCCACAAATGTGATGCTTCCAAAAGTTGAAAGCGTTTGCTTCAGCAGTCCTTCGGTAACTCCTTGAGAGGGGTTGGCATGCTTGACAAAGCCCCGTGTAGCATCAGGGGAAACAGTAGCGGGTTTCTTCTGGGTATTGGCCCCCTTATTAGATCCGCCTTTAGAGTTACCAGCTGTGTTTTCTCCTTTTGATCTGCCTCCCTGGGTCCCTGGTGCTTGCGCTGTGGAGTTCGCTGGTTTCGCCACCGGTTGACTAGACTCGGCTTCGTTACCTTTCTTCTTGAGAAGAACAATTGGGGGGCCCGGAGCTGCTTGAGCTTGACTTGAAGCTCCCTCCTTAGTTTTCTCCTTCTCTTTACCATTCTCCTTGGCCTTCTCCTTTTCCTTGTTCTTCTCAGAATTCTTCCCACCTCGAGTTCTGCGATTCGCCGGCTGCTGTTTATTGGCACTGCCAGCACCACCTCGTCCCTTCGTTTCTGGTGCATCTGCCTCGGCTGATTTGACCGGTGAAGCTGGACGTTCAGAAGCACCAGTCTTCGTTTCTGTCGTAGTTACGCTCTCCTTTTCTGGTGTTTTTGCATCCGCCTCTGCCTTGGCAGCATCTTGACGTGCCTTCCGATGCGCACTTCCAGGACTGAGACCAAGGTCTCGCTGGAGAATCCTCGCAGCAGCCAAAATTCCCGCACGTCGACTCTTAGGTGCAGCCTCTTGAGCGTTAGAGTCGCTGGCCTGGCTTTTGGCATTAGTCTTTGGAGCCTCCGCAGCCTGCTCAGAAGCCGCCTTCTTAGTCAGGATCTTGACAGTCTCTTTGGGAGCCTTCTCGGCTTTTTCGGCCTTGGATTCCTTTCCCTTCTTCTTGCCAGAGTCATCATCTTTGGATGAATTCTTCCCCTTTCCACTTCTAGAATCCGACTGTCCATGTTTGGAGTTTTTGGAAGATGAGCCCTCCTTCGCCTTGTTTGCCTTTTTCTCTTTGAGATATTCAATGAGTGGCGTAGTAGTGACTTTAGTCTCAGCTTTACCGAGATCTTCGCCTTCTTCGCCTTCAACGGTCTCTTTTGGTGGAGCCGGATTCGCCAGTTCTTCCAAGAAAGCCATAAATTCAGGATCCTGGTCGATGGTTCCCTGACGAGCATCGGTGCGCTTCTTATTACTTGGGACCTTTTTGTAAATGGCGAACTCCACTGAAGGGGGGCCGATCAAAGAAGAACTGTTAAAGGATGCTTTCACGTCTTCCCAGACAGCATTGCGTACAGCATCGCTCAATGGCAAAATATCATCCTTTCTCATAACATGGATATAGGCGCGACCTGGTCGAGAAGGTTTGGAGGGGCTTGAAATCGAGTCAGCGATTTGAAGTTCACATAGCAATCTTGAGCACCATACTCAGTAGAAATCTTTCCTTCTGCAAAGGAAAACCAGTCAACCCTGCCCTTTCCCAATTCCCACTCACTTCCAAGAATCGACACAAATTCTGCCTGCGTCATTCCAGGTGGTAGACGGCGTATCACGAGCTTTTCGCCTTCATTGTGAGCCTTGGTTTTGGTGGGTTTGGGAGTTTCGCCCTCAGTCGCATGCTTTCATCATAGTTAGTAAGAGGCTGGTTAGTGCTCGCGAATAGTAGCAATATCACCTTATTTGTCTCTGCAGATCTCGCATTAGAGCCTCTACCTCTGGCTTTCCCATGAGAGTTGCTCTCCTTTCCCTGAGACAAGTCAGATGCTCAAGTCCCTTACTACCCGAATATGACATAAATCACCTTTGTTGGTTCTGAGGTCTGACTCGCTGTGGTCTGAGGACCCCCGTTTGCCCGTCGAGACAGGACTTGTGGTGTTTGAGCTGACATCTCGCATACCGTAAATAGGTGAGGTTGTCACTGATGATACTGTAACGTCGATAATGCGAAAGGCTTAAGTGAATGCTGTAAGGCTCGATGAGTCGCGGCCTGGCCTTGCTGCCCCGCCAGTGACAGTGGGGCGCTATTGGAGAGATATGCGATTATCCACCTAATGATGGATGAATCTCTCACGTGGGTTCTCTCAGTTGTAAGTGCGTGTGATTTTTGAAGAGAAAGCCAATAGCCGGGGGTTAGAAATACAAAATTTATGACGTGATTTAGAGAAGGATTCATAAACATTGACCAAAATAGCAGGTGAGTATCTTGCCAAAGTTATGTCTCTTTAGCACGGCCGAAGAATTCCCGGCGTTTCACTATCGCATGGACCCCTCCATAGCACAACAGGCAGGCCTTGGGCCTACCTTAAGCCCCACCCCATTCGCCCATGTGTGTACCAGTACCACCACCAACATTAGACCAACACCTCAGTACAGACAGGCTTCATTGGGTTGGTATATCTCCCCGCCATCATCCTCCCCTCTAGGTCTTCTCTCGACGGGGCATGCTCGACCATGGCTACAGGCGTACCTCGACCGGGCCCTGCGAATTTGGGGCCCAATGCTGGCCTTGATGAGTGGCTAGAGGAAGCCAAACAGTGTCACTATCTGCCTGAGCGCGCTATGAAGGAATTATGCGAGAAGGTCAAGGAGATCTTGATGGAAGGTGAAGACCGCCAGACTCAGACTCACCGCTGACCTGCAGCTTTTGCTGACTTGAGATCTCAGAATCCAACATTCAGCCGGTTTGCACCCCCGTCACTGTGTGCGGCGACATCCACGGCCAATTCTACGACCTTCTCGAGCTCTTCCGGGTATCTGGCGGCATGCCAGGCGAGTCCAACGTGCAGGCGCCGAAGACCTCTACCACCGTCATTACCTCGGACGACATCGAGCCACCAACAGAGATCACAAACCCCAAGTTGAGGAAGAAGATAAAGGCTTCGGGCGAGAATGCAGCTTCCAGCGGCACGGAGGAGACCGAGGCAGGCGATGCGGAGGAGGACCCCGATTCCACAATGGCAGATCGTTTAGACTCTGGCGTCACAGTAAACTCGACAAGTCAGAGCGCCGACACCCGATACATTTTTCTGGGAGATTTCGTGGATCGAGGGTACTTCAGTCTGGAGACATTCACATTACTAATGTGCCTGAAGGCGAAGTAAGCACCCTTTGGTGCTGGTCGCGTGTCTTAGCTAACCATATTCCACAGATATCCTGACAGAATAGTTCTTGTCCGTGGTAACCACGAATCTCGGCAGATTACCCAGGTATACGGATTCTATGAGGAGTGTCAGCAAAAGTATGGAAACGCCTCAGTCTGGAAGGCCTGCTGTCATGTATTCGATTTTCTCGTCCTTGCAGCCATCATCGATGGCGAGATTCTCTGTGTTCACGGTGGTTTGAGTCCCGAGATTAGGACGATCGATCAGATCCGAGTTGTTGCCCGTGCGCAAGAGATTCCCCACGAGGGTGCGTTCTGCGACTTGGTGTGGTCAGATCCAGAAGACGTCGAAACATGGGCTATCAGCCCTCGTGGCGCCGGATGGCTATTCGGAGACAAAGTTGCAACTGAGTTCAACCATGTCAACGGTTTGAAGTTGATCGCTCGAGCTCATCAACTCGTTAACGAGGGTTACAAGGTATTAGCGTCCTCCTACCACGAACGACAAGGGTCAGTTGTATTAACGATCATTAGTATCATTTCCCTGAGAACTCAGTAGTGACCGTCTGGTCGGCACCCAACTACTGCTACCGCTGCGGCAACGTCGCTTCTATCATGGCTGTAGACAAAGACCTAAGTCCCAGGTTTAGCATTTTCTCTGCCGTCCCTGATGATCAGAGACATGTCCCAGCAAACAGAAGGGGACCTGGAGATTACTTCTTGTGATGAAGGATGGTGTACGCATAACGGACTTAATGGCATATGTTGCATGTAGAATAGCATAGGGTCAAAATACCCATGGTCCATCGATGATTTTTGTGGGAATGGAAATGGATGGTTATAGGTTGGGTAGAGTTGTATGTCAATTATGAGAAAGTATGAACACTGCTTCAGTTGCAATTGTGAAGATTCTTGGTATCGGTTGGCTGTTGTGGTATACAAGCAGGTTTGGCTTTGAAGGCTTAACATATATCTCACATGGCTTTTATCTAGAGGTTATCCAACCCTTCAAAACTGGGTGGATTATTTTCAACCTCTACCCCTCACCACCAAGATGCCAAAACCAAGAGTCCCCAAAGGCAACCCAATCCGAAGTGCCATTAATGAATGGATTGAATCGGGCATAATTACAAACCTTGACACCCACCCAACATGGAAAGCCGAGCTTTTGAATAGCGCACCGAAGCGCTTTACAATCTATGAACCCATGGTCTTGCTGCCCACAGGAAGCTTCACAAGCTTACCCTGGACAACCACTTTACTCAATGCTGGGCAAGATGCTTGCCAACGGCTCTGGTTCAAGATATTACAAAAGCTCTCATCACAAGCGAAAGAGCCTCTGACCCATCTCGCCGTGAATGAAGGCATTCCTCTGTACAAAGAGGGCGAGGAGGCGGATGAGAACGTCCGGAGGAGCCCAAGTGGGCTACACACTCTGTACGGAAATTTTGGCCCTTCAGATCCGTCAACACAAGAGCCTTCTCAGCAAGACTTTGATGAAACGTTATGGGTCTCAACGAAGCAGAATGGGATATTCCAAACTTGGGCACCAAAATGGACAATGTTTAGCAGGGGTAACGTCAAGGAGAAGGCAAGACTGCTAGAAATGGGAAATGAGACGCTTCAAAACTCATGGGCAATTGATCTATACGCCGGAATCGGATACTTTGTTTTCTCATATGCTCGGCTTGGTATGAGGGTGCTTTGCTGGGAGATTAATCCATGGAGTGTCGAGGGGTTGCGGCGTGGCGCTATAGCAAACCACTGGAGCGTACGAATCGTTCAAGGTGAAGATTTCGCTCTATCAGATGAGGAGATCCTCAGCGGAGGAGAGCAGATCATCGTGTTTCTTGAGAGCAACGAAGAAGCTCTACGGAGAGTCCAGTCGTTTCAGGCCAATGGTATTGCACAAGATATCCAACACATCAACTGCGGTTTTCTACCCACAAGCGAACCAACTTGGAGAGACACGTGGGAAATTTCTGCCTTTGCCAGTGAGACATGGCTGCATCTCCACGAAAACGTCGGCGCCGACGACACAGAAACAAGGCGCCAGGAGATTCAGCGCAAATTCGACGATTGGAGCCGAGGAATAGATCGAGCAGCCGAGGCTGAGCATATCGAGCTTGTCAAGACATTCGCACCAGGCGTCTGGCACTGTGTCTTTGACGTCCATGTTTACAAGATCTAGCTATGTCACGTATCATGCTTGCTTAGGTATTATTCCAATAACGTTCAATACATAGAATTCATATCATCCATCCATCATGATGTCATGCGTGCGCCCCTATCACACCCTCGACTCCCTGCCCCAGCCATGATATAAGGTAAAATACAATCCGAGTCGACTTCTATCGTCTATTGTCGTCGGAACTTTTGAGGAATGTTGGCCTCGACGATGGAGAGCTTCTGCATAGCCTCAAGGCGGTCCTGGGCATCCTCCATCTCGTCATGTTTCTTAAAATGCTCAATATCTTCGGGATGTGTCAGGTCCTCGAGTTTGGTGTTGTCGTCATGGTACTTCTCCCAATGATGGATCTCATACTCGTACTCGTCGTCACCGTGGTGGCCAGGACCGGTGTTTAGGTCAGGAAGTGTCTTGCCAGAGGCAATAAACTCCATCCATTCTTTGCGACTGATTGAGCGGTCGCCATCCTTATCGAGAAGACCCAACAGAATATCGCGAACCTCGTCCTTTCGCTTCTCGGCCATGCCCTTATTTGATTCGTCGAAGAGACCATACGTTCGCATCAACTCTGCAGCTTGCCACCAGCCGTCGCTGTTGTAGTCGTGGAGGGTGAAGAAAGACTCGGCGTCCCAGCCCTGGGCATGATGCTCCTCTAAGAAAACATGTTAGTATATCTTCAGCGCATCGTACACAGAGAGAAAATAACATACCTGCCATATGCTTGGTCATCCAGTCGGCATTAGGATCAACAACGGGCTTCTGGGAGTGGGCGCCGCCGTGAGCAAAGACGGCGGTCGCAAAAGCGACGCTGAGGAAGAGACCGGCGCGCATTGTGCTGAATAACTGGCGCGAGAAATACAGAGGAGGAGCAAAAGGCTTGGGCTTGCGCGATGCAGGTACCGAATGGCAATGGACGCTGGGACAAGCCGACTTTAAAGGAGTAGTGAGGTTTTGAAAGGACCCAGCAACGGCGATTCAATGAACGTGGTCGCTGTCTCGATTAGGAGCGCGCCTGCCAGGGGTTCCCGGCCGCCAAAATGGGAATTGAGCCACTGAATGCTTAACTACCAGGTACAGCGTTCCATTAGGTATCTCGCTCAATATCTGTCTGGGCCAGATCATTCTTTGAGCATTCAAGGTATGCAGATTCAACTTTACCATTGCTTTCACTTTGCCTAGAACAGAGACAATATTTCTACAGAATTCATAGCAGAGCCTTCTTTTGGACTTTATCCTGTGAGTTTCTTCAATCCCTACTAACTGATCTCCATTCCCTGTTCTACCAGGGGATCTACAAGAGAGTCATTTGGCGGGGGATGCTAATTGCAGCATAGTCCTTATCCCGTGACCAGGCGTTGGTAACGACTGACCGCTGAACGCTTAACGCGTCTCCATACCAACCGCGTTCTCAATTTCTAAATATTGACTCTTCCATGTAACAAGCTGCCTTACACTAAACTTCGCCATAGCTCAAATTTATCACTATGAGTCGCCAAATTGAGCAGGCACTGCTCTCATTAATGCCAACATATGGCTCTGATTTACCACCATCTCTTGTCGAGCTTGCAGGTTCTTTGCTTGCTCAGTCTCGGCACCGAGCAAGCACTCTCAAGGCCGAGGAAGAAATTGCCAGATTATATGCCTGCGCAAACATTGCGTGTGACCGGTATGCAACTTGAAATCAACTTGAGTAATGAAAACTCATAATACTAGGTTAAAAATTACACTGGATCTACCACCTATCGAGCCACGACCACCAATCCCACCTCGTATTTACAAGCGTCTTTACACTCATCTCGATAACATTCTCCCAAGTGGCGCATCAACTCCTAGCAGAGCTACAGCAGGACGAACAAGGACACCAGGCTCAAGGTTTCGTGATGCCGACAACTCACCTGCCTCTGGCTCGCGGCCATTGCCATCAAAGGGGACACCAACTAAAGAACAAACTCTGGCACAGTGGAGAACACCGTCGAAAGGGGCAACTGGAACACCAACAAGGTCGATGCGCAAGAAGGAAGCCTTCATAGGCGATAATCTTCATGCATGGATTCCACCTGCGACACGATGGTTGTGTCAAGAAACGGATCATAAGAAGCTCGCTCCCACGATCCTGGCTGGCATGGAGACCATTGTAACACCTGGAGGTCGCCGAACAGACGACGAATGGGTTCTGCAGAATGTCACGGCCTTGTTTGCCGCTATCTACTTTTTCGTCACAATGCGGGTCAAAGCTCTGGCCTCTGGAGAAGGTATTGACCGGGAAGGATACGTCCCCCTTCGAAAAGAGATTCTTGCTCTACTCTCTAGAGCACGAAAGGAAGTCATAGTTAAGGATCCAGAGGACGAGAATGCTTGGGAAGGTTGGTCGAACCTTAAGTCTAAGGATTTCGACGATGCAGTTGCTCAAATCAACGAACGAGCATGGCTCACTGGTGATTGGTATCAGGGCATCGCAGATGTCGTCAAGTTGACTCAAAGAAGTCACCTCGAGGATGTTGAGATGCTTGATGAAGAGACTATGCCAAAGATGCAAGTTAAAAAGGCAGACACCATGTTTCAGGACAAGTACGACTTTCTCAGCGAGGCGAAACGGACAAACTACATGCACTGGAAGGAAGATATGCTCGCCAAAATTGCTCTATTGACAACTAAAGGCGCTGCCATGGAGGTAGATACATAGTGAAGTGCGAAGACCGGCTTTTCACCCAAGAATTATTAACACGAACTGTCCTCCTATTCATTTCCTCCGCATAGAAGATCCATCAAATCATTGCCCTATTCAACATGAATCGTTTACTTGGAGGATCGAGCTCGCTTCTGGAAGCCTCCGTTCTGGCCATCACCACCACCGAAGCCTTGACCAGGGCCGGCCTCGAAGGTAGGGATACCACCAGTCTGACCTCCATTACCGTTGCCGCTTCCACTTCCGCTTCCTGGTGTCTGAGCATCGGGGATGTCAGGAGTATCGTTGTTGCCGCCATCAAGGCCGCCTCCGGGAGAGTTGCCGCTCCCGGAACCGTTACCAGGTCCAGCGACGAATGTGGGAATGGCACCACCGGGCTGAGTTTGGTCACCACCAGGGAGGCTTCCACCAGGCTGGTTACCGTTACCGCTTCCAGGCTGAGTGAGACCACCGCCGGGCTGGCTTCCACCAGGTTGGCTACCACTGCCGCTTCCAGGTGTTTGGACGGGAGTATTAGGGCTGCCAGAGTTATCTCCACCAAAACCGTTTCCTGGTCCAGCAACGAAGGTAGGGATAGTACCAGTGGGCTGGCTTCCATCAAGGCCACCACCAGGTTGGCTACCACTGCCGGTGCCAGGAGTCTGAACAGGAGTGCCAGGAGCGCCAGGGGTGCCAGGGCTGTTACCCTCTCCGAAGCCGTTTCCGGGTCCGGCAACGAAAGTAGGGATGACGCCGCTAGGAGCAGTGCCTGGGCCTGAAAGACCACTGCCTGGGGTAGGGACAAGAGTGGGAGCGACAGGAGCCTCAGTGGCACCACCGTTTCCTCCGTTTCCTCCGTTACCACCGTTGCCGCCATTGCCAAAGCCAGGGGAACCGCCAAGGCCTCCGCCGGAACCTCCATTCGAGTTTCCAGAGCCACCGTTGCGAGAGCGACCACGGCCTCCGAAAAGGCCTCGGAGGCCAGACGCACCAGCACCGCCGGCAGAGCCATCATTGCCTCCTGGGGAAGCACCTCCTGGAGCCGCAGCGGGAGGGTCAGAGTTACCGCCACCGCCGAAGAGGCCGCCTCCGTCACCTCCGTTGCCCCCATTGCCGCCGCCTCCAAAGAATGGGAGGTTACCAAGACCGCCGCCATTACCACGGCCACCGCCCAAGAAGCCACCGAAACCACTGCCTGGTGTTCCGGCGGGAGCGTCGTTACCAGTGCCACTACCAGGCAAGTTGAGGCCACTGCCAGGAGTTGGAATGGCACCTGGGGCTCCGTTGTTGGAGTCGCCGTTATCGCCTCCCAGCCCAGGGACAGAAGGGATACTACCAGAGCCACCACCAGGAAGAGCAGTGGGGATAACACCGCCGAGGCCAGCACCGGGAGTCTGAGCATCACCACCGTTGCCGAACTGAGGGCGAGGGCGGGCCATGGCCGGAGAAGAAAGGGCCAAGGCCAAGGCGATAAGGTTAAGGACAGCCATTTTGATCTTGAAAGAAAGATATGATACTTAATAAATGAAAGAGGGAAGGATCGTGAAAAAAAGACTGACCACAGATGCCTGCAACTGGTAGTCTAGAGATGAAAGAAAAGAGCGAGGGAAGTGGCGATGGAGAGAATCAGAAGTTGATCAGAAACATCAGAGAAACAGTCATTTATATGTGCCCCGGAACTAACGAAAACATGGGATGGATGTTGTCTATCAACTCCTATTACCGAACGAAACGCAGACCAGAGCTGTCGTAGACGTTACATGTTGACATGAGCGACTCCTAGTTCCGATGGCAAGTTGATGGTTTCAAGATACAAAGGCTCTGACAAACAAGAACAGGGAATTGATTAACACGATTGGCTCCCCTGTCGATCAGTACAAGGACCCACGGGAACTTATTGGAGTGCATTAGTGGAAAGATCTGGTGGATTTAGTTAGCAGAAAAAGGCCGATGGACAGGGCTGGTATGTTTAGGTTTCGAGTTTAAAAACCTTGTCGATAGTTGATATATTGGGGGTCGTGTGGGCGTCTATAGTCTGGGCCCTATTGGCATGTATCTGAGATGACGCGGCACATGTTTATCAGGCTACTCAGGGTATGTTTTGGGGCAGATGTTTCTTGCTATTGCAGGAGTTTCTTGTGAGTTTCTCCGTCGTTGGGTGTTTCAGAGCGTTTAAGGGGTTGCTGGGTTTCTTGAGTCAGGATTGGGTTTCGACTAGAGTCGTATCCCGAAACTTGGGTCCCCATATTTTCTAGACGGACATGTTTAAGTCAAACAAAACAACATATAGATCATACCACACTTGCCCTTTGAGAGCACGTTGGTGGATTATTCTTTAGTGATGGTGTGACGGAGAATTTCTAAAAAATTTTGACTTCTCCTGGATCTTGCGTTTGGATGGTGTCATTGAGGGATCTACGTGTTTGAATCAAGGTTATTGCAATCGGCAGTAATAACGGCACGTAACTGAGAGCAATAATTAGCTTGTTCCCGATAAACAATCGATTTGTTCTGGGGTAACTTGTGGTTTCCATCCGTAAAGTGAAACAGAGTAAACATATCAACGTGATAAGCTTGAGATGGCATGTTAAGCGAACAGAAAGCAGGAGATAATTCCTTTTATGATACTGAGAGAAGGACGATGTAAAACACGAGGAAACAACTCAAACATGGTGCGAATAGCAACAAGACTCGTCTCGCATATCAACCTGTAATGGCCGCTTATGGCCTTATGTCGAGACGATTGGTTAACAGCTGAGTTTCATGGGGCAGCCTTCTCGACCGAAGAGCTAGATTATACGGAGGTAACTGCCCGAGTTAAGAGTTTCGTCGCTTTCTAGAAGAGAGGCAATAGGAGAACATTGAGGTTGGTGGGTTAACTTGGATGATCTAGATGGACGTAGGGACTGTGCAATATTTGCAGGCAGGGCTAATGAGACGGATTCACGTATAGACCAACTATTAGCTGGGAGGTTACTAGTAAATGCGTGAAATGCCCTACATAGACTTCAGAGATGCTAACAAATCGCTCGAATATTTAATAATGTTTGTATATGCGTTGATATTGTGAACAGATGTTTATGAGAAGCTGTATCAGATTTCCCCCTTGGATGTTGGATGGTATAACTGAGCTGAACTATAGTGTCCTAATTAAGGCAATCAGCCCAGTTTTCCAGGGACAAAAGGATGTCCAGCACTCAACCCTCCATCAACAGCCCAAGCCTGTCCATTAACATAACTACTCTCATCGCTTCCCAAGAAGAGCGCAACGCGAGCAATCTCATCAGCACGGCCACCTCTCTTCATAGGGTTCAGCTGGCCAATCTTCTTCTCACTTCCACGAGCCCTCGCAGCTTCGTAAACTGGCGCTGTCATGCCTGTTTCAATGAGACCGGGGCAGATGGCGTTGATACGCACGCCGGTACCGGCGAGCTGGTACGATATCGTCTGGGCGAGAGAAATTACCGCGGCTTTGGAAGCTGAGTAGGGAGTGGAACCGGCGTTGGAGCGGATTCCTGCTACAGATGCTGTACCAATGATACTGCCGCTGGCTTGGGGCTTGTCGGCGGAGGTTTCCATCATAGCGGGTGCCGCGTACTTGGCAGCCAGGAAGACACTGGAGATTCAATTTAGATGACACCGACCAAGAATAATGTGGTGATCAACATACCTTGACGTATTGGTGTTTAGTATCGACATAAACTCATCTTTGCTAAAGTCGGAAAACAAGGTTGTTCGACCAACAATACCAGCATTAGCAAAGAATACATCCAAGCGGCCGTAGCGCTTGATAGCATCGTCTACCACCTCCTTAACCTTTTCTTCATCCGCGGCATCAAAACGTCTTGTGTGAATTTCCACCTTGGGAAACGCAGCGTTGATCTCTTGCTTATGAGCTTCCAGATGCGTATCGTCATAGTCACAAAGATACAATGCGCGTGCACCACTTTCAGCGTACTGATGCGCCGTAGCACGGCCAATTCCCAACGGTGAGTTTGTACCTGTAAGAGTGAGATGATTTTCATTAGAGGATGCTCTCAAATCACGTACCTGTTATGATGACGACTTTGCCCTCGACGCGAAGCTTACTTGATCCTGGAGCTACCTTGTTGATAGGTAGAAGAAGTTGTTTGCCAATGGCATTGATGCGATTCTGGGCTTTGTCTGACATGACGTGAGTATGTTTATATGTAACTGTGTATTATGTCAAGGAAATTGAGGATACGAGAGGACGAGTCTTGACGCTCATAATAAGCTCTTTATCAAGATGCCGAGGCTTCAAGTTCGTCTGGGGAATGCCCCTGTAAGAAGGAGCTTCCCCGGCTAAAGTGGAGCCATGAGGGGAGTCCACCCCGGAGCCGAGGCTCGGGGAATTCAGTAAAACGGCCCGGAGAGGATCACGTGGATATTACACCTGTGGAGAAGTGTATGGAAGTATTTGTATTATTACAGCTCATAGGAACCTACTCAAATTCAACAACATCATAAATAGGAACCATCTCCAAGAGTGTCGCCTCCAACATCTCCCTCTGTTCCTGTAGAAACTCCCTCACTGCATCAGGGTTGAACTTGATACCCGCTGCCTGCTGCTCGCGAAGCTTCCTGGCATGCTCCCGGAACCTAGTCTCGAGAATATCGGCTCGGTAGGTACAGTAGTCATATACGAGCTCGGACTGGTTGCTTATGGGCCGAGACCCTGTGAGGACAAGCTCATCTTTGATAAAAGGAGACTTGGGGCGGAATGCTGTGATGAACGAGATGCGTTCTTTACCAATAGCTTTGAGAGCCGCGTGTTTGACGTAGCGGCCTTGAAGAATCACAGCGGTTCCCTAGCAAATGCATCAGCTGTGATACTCTTATTAAGTAATTGGAATCTCACCATGGTTGGACCGCGAACTTTGAGAACTTCACCATCGCCTTTGAGAACTGCCGTCTCACCACCCTCCATATCTGTGCAATCTGAGAGCATGGTGACGCATACAAAAGGAAAGCTATCATAGTGCCACGAGAATCCAACATTGCCATCATTCCCCTTAACAGTTTCGCCATCGCCGAAGAAGAGGTTGGTGTGGCCGATTTCGTACTCAAATGCGTGAACAAGATCAATACCAGCGACTTTTGAAACAGCCTGCTGAACTTCGGGACTCTTCCAGAGAGCGTGCGCAAAAGGAGCCTGCCTATAAACCTGTTAGCGGAATGCCTTATCATTATGCCTGGTAAAAATTACTCCTGAGTATATCCTCGGATCTGGTTCTTTGTAAAAGTTGAAGTGTATTGACACGTCCTAAGAACATCCTCACTGAGAAGTTCGCGTCGAACTTGCTTGACGGCAGCCTCAGTGAAAAGAGGAAAAGGATCAGAGGCAGCAATGGGCGAGACACCTTGATTTTCATATCCCCATTCTTTCATGGTGTAAGTCCTCTTGGGGAACTCAAAGTTGACGTGCCTTTTTGCGTCGAATTCTTCGATATGCGTGGCTTGGGCAGCGTTTATGACATCTTGGGGAATCTTGTTTGTTGGACGGAGGGGAGTTGTATTGGTTGGACCAATAACAAAGGGAGCTGGCTTGCGGGCTGGTAGGGAAGAAGGTGTGTTACAGACTATTGAAGGCATTTTGATGGATTAGTATAATCAATAATTTGTCGTCTATCACAGGATAAAAATCTCACGGGAGGGATGGTATGTTTGAATCTGAATTGTAGAAATCAAGATGAGGAAACAAAGAGTAAGTGCAATCTTTTATATCTACAGAGCTTGTCTGCAGCTGAGGAGAGGCCACAGTACATTATCCAATGTGTCTAAGAACTAACTATCTCCAATATGTTATCCAATTGCTTCCATGAAATTTGTGAATAAGGGGGGGTTCGCATACTAGAGCACCACTGTTAGTCAAGTGATCATGAATAACAGTCGTGTATGTCAAAAGATTTCCTAAAGGGGATTGATGGCTCAGATCCATAAGCTACCAGTTTCTGTCACGTCTGGGGTGAATTTCGAATCTGTTATGGTTTGGCCAAGTTGGCGACCGGGTCGGATATAGTTCCCGTGGTACTGCTTCAGTTCCGTCTATGGAAGAGCTGGATGAAAGTAGAACGACCGCTGAACTAGATACTACTAAATCCAATTCTAGACTTTGATGTGCAGCAGCTATTAGACGTCAAGAGTTGTTATATGATTATAGTATTTGCGAGCGATAGAGCGAAGCAATTACCAAAGATGCATCGACAACAATCCAACAAGTTGATCTATCTACAACATTTAGGGAGGCCAGGATACACTTCACAGTGCTTGTTCAAATGATTATTTGAAGATCACAAGCCCATTCTGCACAGCCCATAATTGATAATAGCCCCTGACTAAATCCTTGTGTATACTGCCCCAGGTTGCTTGATGAAAGTCTCTATCGAAATCGACACATCAACAAGTAGTGCATTAGGTATTGGCATGAATACTTCATTCTAACTTCAGTTTGACTTACTCAATAGCGGGCCGGGAGTGTCGGAAGTGAATATGAAGATTGAATCTGGTATCTGGCCTGGAGTCTGGCCAGAGTTCCAGCCCCTTTCCCATGTTATTGCGCTCGTGTGACACGCTACCTCGGACATATGATTACATAGGTCAAATCTTATCTCCACACTTTTTCTACGATAATTATTTTTGTTTGAGCTGAGACGTCTGTTGCGTTATGGCAAGTTGGATTCAATGCGTTTTCCAGAAAGGTTTCTACTAAAACTTCATCTACAAATAGCTTAATGATCTGAAAGTCGAGAGAAAGTGAATAATTTAATCGCATTCGATTTTCAACTGATAACCTCCCACCCCGGTCTAAGGGGGTATATTACTTTCATGACACCTCCTTTAGTTGTCAGTGTGTCATGTCGATAGCTTCACATCCCGCTCCCTCTCACCTCGACTCTTATGCAAGACTTGCAAAGAAGTTTCCTCGGGAGGAATGGCGCACGGCTGAGATAGTCTTTAATGATGGGACCCCCGGGGCAGTCCAGCCTTTATACAGCCGAAACTCGGCTTCTGTTCCGATCGGCTTCAAACTCCGAAAGTATCTCGTACGAGAGGTTATTCCTAGACACAGTCCAATTCTGGTGTTGAGAGACGGGTAATAATTACGAAGCCAGCTCGTTGAAGAAGACTCCAATATTTCTCGGGTGCTGTTCCCGATAATACCTACTCAGGTTCATTGAGAGCATTTATCAATACGATAATGTTGGATTAGATAAACGCCTCATTTGCAATGGATATGTTGGGTCATAAACTTTGTAATCATTGCTTCATCTATAGGTATGCTGAACTTTTGAATAAGAAAACAGGAAAGAGAATCTATATCAAGCGCTAGCTCTCAGCGGCCGCCTCAGTCTCCTTCTTATCCTCCTCCTGCTCTCCATAGTTCTCGAGCTTCATGTCCTTGAGACCAAGCTCCTCCTCTTCTTCGTCTGTGCGGGTATAGTTCTCACGGTGAATCTTGGGGTCAGGGTTGGGAGGGTCCACGAGAGGCTGAACATAGCTGCTCGCAAAGGGGTCAGTAAGGATGATTGTGAAGGGCTTCTCGCCTCGGATGGCGGCATCGAGACCGTCGAAGAAGGCATTCCACTGGGACTTCTCATCGCTAGCAAGAGAATCGCCTCCCTGACCGGCGCCGTCGGCCTCAAAGATCTGAGAGTGAAGATCACCACGGACCTGGGTCAGGAGACCCTCAACCGTGGTGAAGCGACCACCCAGGGTACCGGGGTTGACCTGGAGCTTGAGCTCGGGGCACTCAAGACCGCAAGTCTCGCTCTTCAGGATATCACGGGCCAAATCGGTGCTATCTTTGACATCAAGGATGATCTTCTCACCCTTCTCAGGAATCTCACCACCAGTCTTGACGTCGTTGGAGCGGTAACCGCAGTCGTCACACACGGTAGACATGAGAACGACCTGCTTGAAGTGAGGAATGTCGACCATCTTCATGTGTGTGGTGCAAGGGTGCATGCAGCCAGGGCATGTCGCAGGGAAGCTGTAGACCTCGTTGGGGATGATCTCGCCATCAGCGGTCAAGCCGGGGTTTTGCATTTGCTGAGCATTGGCGTCGGAGTCGGAGAGACCAAGAGCGGCATTCTGCTCAGCAGTTCTGGCATACTCGTGCTTTTCCCACTTGCCAACACCATCCTTAAGGTCGGGGGCAATGAAGGAGTTTCCAGCAGGATCGTCAACCCAGACACGGAAGGGGAAGGAGTCACCCATCAACATGGCGCGACCCTTGGCGATAATCTCAGCAATCTTGACATAGACCTCAGGAGCTTGCTCCTTTCGCGCTTCTTGTCCCAGTTCAAGGTCATCGATGACAGTAGTCAGGAGACCCTCGACGTTTGTCAGCTGGCCACGACCAGCGGGAATCTCGAGATCCAGCTCGATGAACTTGACAGTGGAGGTATCGGATTTGACAACCTGTCGCGAAAAGTCGGCAAGGTCTGTCAAGCGTAGCTCGTAGTGGGTTCCCTTCGGCTGGACGGTTCCGGCCGCCTGGATCTCGTTGTTCTGGAGGTTGCAGTGCTCGCAGGAAAAGGACATGATGACAACTTCGCGGAAGTAGGGGATCGCAGTGAGAAGAAGTCGAGTGACACCCTTTGAATTTGTGTTAGTTGATTCTCTATACGGTTTGCGCCGGCTATGGTATACTCACATTCTTACCGCAGTTCATGCACAGAGACTCAATCTCTTCGACAGCGCGCTCGTCGTCGCCATTTTGGGCATCGACAGCAGCAGGCGCAAGTTTGTTGACCTTGTCGCCGATGCTCTGGAAGAACTCCTCAGGAGATTGTTTGTTCAGATCGTCGGTAGTCATTTTTCTTTTTTTGTCTGCTTGGATGGAATCTTGAAAATCCAAATCCAATTGTCTTTTGGTGTTTGAATCCATGGAGGGGCAAAGTAAGTGAGTGCCCCTCCCCCTCCAAAAAAATTCATGACCAGTTATGTCATGCGGCAGGATCTGCCCCAGCACACGCTAGAATGTTCCTGACAAGGTATGACTCAGTTCATGAAAACTTAAGGTACCTACGGGCCTAGATTCATCCGATCAAATTGTACCCAATACCTACAGGCAAAGTACTTTGAACCCAAGATGGAAATGAAAGAGTCTATCTCACTTCATAAAGTGAGAAAGACTGAGAGGATTGGTTGTCTGTTGTTTCTGTCCTGAAAGCAAGGCCTGGAGGCCAGCTTTTCGATTCTTGGCTCGTTTCTTGCTGCTGGTATTCGAGGTTGGCTTGGGCGACTCAACAAGCCCAGATGCTTTCTTGACTTTCGACTGTACTGTCTTTCGCCTCACAGCAGGTCCTGGAGCTGGAAGACGAATTTTCGTATCTCGTTGGCAGTTGCCACAGTGATAAATTTTGCACGGCCCTTCAGCCTCTTGTGTAGGTTTAGGGGTTGGGTTGCCGCCTGACTTTGTCCCTTTGCCTTTTTTTCGAATACTTTTTCGTGCATCTAATTTCAGTGTAGCTTCTTGACCTGGAATTATGATGAGGCCACAGCCCCCGCATGTGTGTTGTCTCTGAACATCTGAAAGTGGTATTCCATATTCCTGAAGAAGGCTGCCGCGCTGGCTCATGAGATGAGCAGAAGTCTCCGGGGCCGTGGTGCGTAGGAGATGTGCTGCATCGGTAAGAAAGTCGATTGTCCCTGGGAGCTCTGGGGCTGCCATGTTGAAAAAAAAAGTTGGAGGTTCTTAGAGTCTTTTGATTTGTTCAAGCTGGTTTTGAGCTCGAAGCTTGAAATTGCTGGAGGAACCTTTACGGACAGTTAGTGAGAAGTGGGGCTGATAAGATGCTTGCAGCTAACGCCATTGGTCAATTCACTCTATCTCCATGTAGCTTTCAAATAATAGAGCATCAGCGAATACCTAAGGTACTTATCTTACACTTCACGTAGCCGTGTAATACGTACAGTGTCCTCCTCTCTGAAATAATTTGCTTTTATTTGGAATCATACTTTATTCAGTCCTTACTTTCACGGCAACACGACGCCTCTATGCGCTGGCTCACTACAAAACACCAGACACTCGACATCAGCCTCAAGTAGCTCTAAGAGCGACGAACCTCCCACTTGACCTCGTTGATGCTCACTTCCTCATTAGATTTCTCGTCATATTCGAACCACTCGCCCTCCTCTAAGTCGATACCCGTAAACTTGGTTCCCGTCTCTACGCCCTCAGCGAGCCACTCACCCTAATGACTTGTTAATATGCTCTATCATATACTGGATGGTTTACTTACATCTGCCTTGAATTCGGTGAATTCCAAACCCCGACAGTCAAACTCCAGGATCTTCTGGGGCTTGGCAGGCTCAGTCTGTTCATATGCCACAGGTCCAGCCTTGATAGACGCCGATGACTCTCGCTTAACACCATCTTAGCAGGATGAACCGGTCTTGATATTGGGGAACTTACCTTGCAGTTTTTGCATTTCCAGACAAAGTTGGCCTCTCCTCGGCTTCCACTCATCTCATTGGTCTCCTAGGCCAAGGTGTCAGTGCATTTTCAATCATGTTAACAAATCAGTACTTACGAAACGGTTCACTCCAACATGGCTGGCATTGGTCTCTCGACAAGAAGTACACTCGACCTTGAACATGTACCAAAAAGGGTTGTCTTGAGTATCGTCGGGGCGCAAGTTGGTGACCCTATCATATTGAGATTGCCCCTCACGTCAGTGAAGCTCACTTGAGTTGGCGAACCTTGTCCAACACATACCCTTGCAAGTCGGCTGTTAAGTACAGAGCGAACATGACGAAAAGTGTGAAGAGCTATCGAAATGGGAAGTCTTGGTGGTGGAGTAGGCGGATGATATTCGCAGATTGCTGTAAGCTTTGGAGACAAAATAAAGTCGTTTTTTAGAGCTCCAGTAAGGTATCGATGAGCTTCTGGTGGGATGTGGTGGGGTGTGAATAGCGCATTGCAAGCTGCACCCGCGGTCAGCCGGTATACCCACGTGACTTCAATAATCGAACCATCGCTGACTGGCCAATTTCTTGGTTTCCATGAAACACCTCAATTGAACGATTGCCGTCCGCGTCGCCCCTCAATCGCTCCAGAGCGATGTCCTGAGCCTCAGATCGACACCTAAAATGCAGGCTTTGTGGTCGAGAGCCGGCCAGGCTCATCGCTGCGGATGTCGCGCCTGCGAATCTGTTGTGAGCTCTCTCGGCCGCCGAGTGACAACCGCGGCTCGACCACGAAAAGTAACCTTTGCCGATATCTTTACTGCATGCTACAGCTCCATGTTTGCGACTGCCGCCATTGTTGATGCCATACGAAAGGAGGACAGAAGACAGGAATTGGACCGACAATTGGAGGAGACAAGGCGTGAATTGGCCCAGCTCAAACTCCGAAATCTCGAAGCGACCCAAGCAACGAATGGCGTTGATCTCGCAGAGAATGAAGTGTCTCTTCGCCAGATGGATCAACTATGGGACGCTATCAAGAGCTTATACACGAACCGACCGTATATGAAAGAGATTTACAAGCCTGCTACCATCCGGATTGACGAGTTCCTGAACCGAGTACATACCGAGGAATACGAATGCCCCGACGAGGCAACGATGGATGCTCTGAGACGTACAGATTATGATCATCTCGAACAAGTCGTCATGCGGGAGGAAACGGATGACAGCATTCGTCACAGAAGACCGCTGAACTCCAATCAGCTCCGTAACGCCGGATGCACGCTCAACCACCTTATCCAGCAATTACTTAAACGAGCCGACCATCATGACAACTCCAATTCACCAAGTCCTAGCTTTGACGAGGCCGTTCAACTTGCAAAGGACAAGTCTTCTTTCAGGTATCTCGTGGAGACTGACCCTGAGAGGGTGAAAAGGAATCGGATCGACCTCAACTCCCGCCTTCGGGAAGTTGTTAGTTCACCGCTGAGCTTAAAGGAAAAGGTCGGCAGAATATGCTACAATTTACTTGTGTCTGCCTATCCTGCCGATATGCACACATACAACACGTTAATTGTTGCTTTTGATAAGCACGGTTATAGGTACCTATCAGAGCCAGTGGTGAACTCATTCTACTACTACCGCCGACTGAGTCCAACACCATCGACTTTCGTCGCCATCTTAAATCATTACAAGAACTCAGGTAATCATGGTCGGTTTTTGCGAAGTCTTGCATCTCTTGCTGGCCTTGACGGGGAGACGGGAGCCAAATTGAGACGAAGGATAGCCGACGAAACAGCCCCCCCTCTAAAAAATCATCACAATGGCAAGGTTCAGACGTGGACTCAGACGGGTGATTATTTCTGGGAGCATGCGCCACTTGATAAACCTCTTATCGAGGCTGCTATCCAAGGTCTATTGCACATGAAGCTCTTTGATCAGGCTGCTGAGTTTTTCGTG
Source organism: Fusarium concolor (assembly GCA_013184415.1). Classification (NCBI taxonomy): domain Eukaryota; kingdom Fungi; phylum Ascomycota; class Sordariomycetes; order Hypocreales; family Nectriaceae; genus Fusarium; species Fusarium concolor. Next base: position 26,916 of record JABCJY010000391.1, on the reverse strand, counting down.
TCATGCATGAAGGCCAAGGTTGTCCTCAGCACACATGTGATTAGGCAACTGTTTGATGAGTGTATTGTGGCTCTTGACTGGAGATCCGCGGTGCGTCTCATTCAAGGGTTCACTGACTGCTCGAAGACGTGGCCCACGATGCTGCTTGGCAGAGATCAAGACACATCCTACCTCATCAGCCGACTACATGTTCTCCTCGACCTCGCTGGATTGCGACGCGTCAACGATGAAGTGCCTAAGTCAACTCTTGATAATTTGTCTATTTCCAGTGGCAGATTCCACCAATTTTTGAGTGATCTGGCAACAGCGGATCCAACCTCTCAAATCGATATACAAAATTCAGATGCAAAGGCTCAGGATTCGGCGTTAGATCTCGTCTGCTCCTCAAAACGAAGGCTGCTTCAGATTGAGGCTCTATGGAGGGAACAAGACATGGTTCGAAAGACGACCCGCTCAATTGAGAGCAAAATACTGTATCCTGAATTTTCACCGGCATTCCGTAAGTCAATGGCCTTCCATATTGGAAACGCCGCTGCGGATCAAACAGTGGAGTTGAACGGGGAGATCATGGAGGTTTTGTCACAGCTTCCTCTTTCAGCGCAAGTGGAGAGAGGTATTGCGGAGTGCAAGTCTTTGCAAAAATCTTCAGATGCTTGTGATGAGAGCAGAATAATCGCTGAGAAGATGAAGGAATCAAGGCGGACCACATCGGAAGTACAAGCTGAGGAAGAGGTCGAGAAGTTTTTACGGGACGAGGAGCTAGACTTGCTCTCGGCTCAAAAGGCGATAACGGTTAAGCGGATGAATGCAACAACAGAACGTAAGCCATTGAGAGCGAGGTCAATGCGGCTAAGCACATGGCCTGTGGCAGAACAGCAAGTGGGATATTTGGAGAGGGCAAGTTTTGGCTAAGAAGGAAGAATTGATTGATAGCGATGAGCCGTATGTACCTAAATATGCTTTGTTTCACTTGCATGCGTTTCCTTTGTGTACCTCACTGTACCTAACACTTACATACTAGAACCTACATCAGCATAAGATACATGAATTGTAAACGTATCATTTGTAACTTATATCAGCATCATCCACACTCAAGGGAGCTTATCATTTAGCAATTGACTTATCATAAGCCTCCCCCCATTATGATTAACCTCGGCCAGGCAATTTCAAGTTTGACAATGCGCGTGCAGCTAAAAGCGCCGCCACTAAGCGTTTCCGTTCGTCATCGTGGGTAAACCCCTGGTCATGAGTTGACAGTTGGTGTTTGTAGCACAGTATCTAGCACTTTCTTTGGATAATAGCCTACAATGGCGGTCTGCGATTCCATTGTTTCTATAGTAAGTTCCCTCATCAGCTGACACTGTATCCAACATCCAGCCGCAGTCACGATGCGACCTCTTCCTGCCCTGAGTCGTATTATCCAATCACGTGGCCATATGGAGTCCACGGGGCTAATTGGATTGGCTGGTTCGACCCCAGCAGCTCCGTCGTTCAGGGTCCTTTGAAAGTTTGGTATGGTACAGCCAGGTACGGTGTATCTACTGGCCGGTACTTTGAGCTACCCCAAGGTGTCAGTGCGACAAGCAGGTACCTCATCCCCCACATTGGATGGATCAAGTTCAACCAGCTCCATCCATCGTCTATCAGATCGACGAATGTGGTTTCACGAAGCAGGCTTCGGCCTTGTTCTTTCTTTTCTAGACTTGTGTAGCAGAATCTGTTTATTTGTTGTAGACGAACCGGACTGGAGCCAGTCCCAGTCAGTCTCCATTACATATCTCCAGCGCCGGCGTCATTCCTTTCTTCTTCCTCTCTCACTTCTTCTCTCTTCCAACATCTTTGTCAGACCCTCTGTGTGAGAATTATCCATGAGTTCTACGTCACCAGCCCTGTCGCCTCTCGTTCAAGTCCCTGGTTACTCTTGATTGTGCGTGCGCAAGCTACTTTTGACGTCTGGCCTGTGCGATTAAGTATTTGCGTTGCATTTGGCTAAAATCCTTTTGTCGATTGGATTGATTGTTGACACGGTTTTCTGCGATTGTGCCCCACGACCAGAAGCTTCGTGTTGGACAACTATAAATCCCAGGGTCGAAACTCGGTGTGTTTTGTGGTGCTTCTTCAATTCTTCTAGACCGACACCAACTTTTCCGCGCTACGGTCGCATCACCCGCCGGTCGCATCTTTTTATTCTTCTTTTTTGCTTCGATTAGAGATCTACACAGCATGAAATTCGGAAGAAAGTAAGTACTTGCATAATCTGCATTGATCAACACAACCGACTCACTGTTTGCCTTAGTCTACCGCGCAACCAGGTCCCTGAGTGGGCGTCCTCGTACATCAACTACAAGGGCCTCAAGAAGCTTGTGAAAGCGGCAGCAGAGAAAGCAAAGAATGGGGAAAAGGTGGATCCTGCAGGTGGGCGGCTTTGACGACTCTTGGTGTCGCACACTGAGCCTCTCCCCTAACTCCCGATGCAGAATTCTTTTTCGCTCTTGATCGAAACCTCGAAGATGTCGACTTTTTCTACAACAAGAAACTCGCCGAGTTTTGCCGCCGCCTGAACCTCCTCCAAAACAGATATGGACGAACCCTCGATGTTGTTGCTACCCTGGATCAGGATGAAGTGGAGGAAGTGATGGGAGCTCTGCTCGAGCTGAGAAGTCAGTTCCGAAATTTGCAATGGTTTGGTGAAATTAACCGCAGGGGCTTTGTCAAGATCACAAAGAAGCTTGACAAGAAGGTTCCAGGCCTGGTCACGCAGCGTCCATATATCACAACAAAGGTTGACGTGAAGCCTTTCGCAAAGGAAGCAAACACGGCCAGGCTTCTCAATGATATCAACAAGTGGATGTCTGTACTTGCCGAGGCTCAGACATTTGATGACACAAGATCTGAGCACTCGACACGTTCACTGGGTCGTGCCTCAGCCAAGGGCATGTTGAGCCTGCCCCAAGCGCAGCTTGACGCACTTGATCAGGCTGTGCGAAACGACGATGTTGTTGCCCTCGAAGCTGGGCTCAAGGAGAGCAATGTTATCGAAGAAGGTGCTCAGCCGCTTCTGCTGGGCCTTCTCCAGCGATCTATTTCGTCTCGCTCGAAAACGTGCATCGCTTTTCTTCTAAGTCACGTCAAGAGTCTTGATGAACCAGATGACATCAATGCTCGCAACTGTATTCATCGTCTGGTTATTCACATCGGCCGCACAAAATCCAATAATGGGGAGCAAGACTCAAAATCTCGCCCTGTTCCTGCAGGTGCACAGTTCAGTAACAAGCATCTTCAGCCCGGTTTGGCAACAACCAAGGCTACTAAGTCACTGAACCTGAACGAGTCTTTACTATTGACCAAAGATGATGAGGCTGTTCAGATTTTTATCTTCTTGCTTGAGCAGTTGCGCCCAGAACAGAGGGTTGCCCTCAAGAGCCGCGACTCATTCGGACGCATGCCCCTCCACTACGCTGCTCAGTTCGGAATTGTGGTTGTGTGTCAAATCATTATGTCCAAGATGCAACAGTGGAACCAATTCCACGTCAAGGATGGAATTGATACACCTGAGTGGCAGGATAGCGATGGATATGCGCCCCTCCATCTCAGCGTTGTGGGAGGCCATCCTTTAACCACTCAAGCCCTACTCCAGGGCGAGAATTGGGAGGGAAGCAGCGAGTACAAGGCCGAGATTCGGAAGTCTATCGCCAAGTCGGGTGCAGTGCTGGCCATCGCTACAAAGTCCAACTACAGTGTCATCGTGCAGCTTCTTATCGATGCTGGCGTCGATATAAACTGGAAGGATAAAACCGACGAGACTGCTCTTCACGTTGCAGCTAGATTTGGACACGAAGAATGCGCTCGAATCATCTTGAAAGGAACTAAAGACCAAAAGGCAGATCTTGAGGCTACAGAAAGCACCTACTCGTGGACTCCTCTTCACGTCGCTGCCGTGGATGGCAGGTACAACGTCGCCGAGCTTCTGGTTGAAGCTGGGGCGGATGTAACACGACTGGATTCATCGGGCTGGACAGCACGGGAACATGCTGCTTTAAGAGGTCATATGGATATCGCACAACTGCTCGAAAGCGATGAAGTTGAGGCAGAGTCCCCCCCTGTCAGACCCGTCGACACATTGCAGCCAACTCCCTCGGATATGTCATCCATCGATGAGCGTCGCTCAAATGGTACCGGAACCAGCAATGTTCCGCGTGCTCCTGACGCCATCAAGAGTTTTGGCCATCGGTACCTAACTAACGAGAGTCTTGTTCTTGTTAGTCTTGGGTCGATGGATATGCGAAAGAACGCTGAGCCAGTGAGCTTGGATCGTGTTCCACTTACTGAAGCCCATAACACGCAACTTGACACTGCTCTGTCTATCGTTGTATCTGCTACTGGTGCTAGTGGCGAGCCCACCATCATCGATCTCCCAGTGCATGACAGCATCGCCACTGAGCCTGTTGTTTTCACAACAACTGATGCGGCCAAAGTGAAGCTCCTTTTCGATATTGTCCCGACATACTCGGGTAACGATAAGAACAAAGTTGGGCGTGCGGTGGCACTTTTGTCTTCTGTGAAGCCTACACTCGGTTCCCGCCGCATGAACCTACAGGGAGACGTCTGTGTTCCCATTATGTCAAGTAACTTTGATGTCATTGGAACCGTGAACTTCAATTTCTTGGTCATCACCCCTTTCCACCACCCCAACATGGAGATTACTTCAAGACAGACGTACTGGAAGAAACTGGAATCGACTATGTTGATTGGTCATCGAGGACTCGGCAAGAACCTGACAAGCAACAAATCTCTCCAGCTCGGAGAAAATACTCTGCCCTCTTTCATTGCAGCGGCCAACCTTGGAGCGCATTACGTCGAGTTTGACGTTCAGCTGACCAAGGACCATGTTCCAGTCATCTATCATGACTTTCTCGTCAGCGAGACAGGTATTGATGCTCCTGTACATACTTTGACACTCGAGCAATTCCTGCACATCAACTCTGACAAGAGTCGAGATTCCAAACAGCATTCAAAGAAGAAGCCTGCGCCCACAGGTGAGCCTGGTGATTTCCGGGCTCGTAGCAATAGTGTGGCACCTAAGCGCTCGCAATCCATGGGATTTGCTGGCAGCGGACCCGACGATTTGGATGAACGCATGAAGCACACAAAGGACTTCAAAGACAAGGGCTTCAAGGGTAACACGAGAGGAAACTTCATTCAAGCCCCTTTTGCTACTCTGGAAGACCTCTTCCGAGAGCTCCCTGAAAATGTTGGCTTCAACATTGAAATGAAGTATCCCATGCTTCACGAGAGTGAAGAACATGAGATGGACACATATGCAGTTGAACTCAACTCGTTCTGTGATACAGTCCTCTCTAAGGTCTACGACCTTGCTGGAGAACGTCACATCATTTTCAGCTCTTTCAACCCCGATATTTGCCTTTGTCTTAGCTACAAGCAGCCTTCCATTCCAATTCTCTTCTTGACAGACGCAGGCTGTTGTGAGGTCTGCGATGTACGGGCTTCATCACTTCAGGAGGCCATTCGGTTCGCGAGTCGCTGGAACCTGTTGGGTATCGTTGCAGCGGCGGAGCCCTTCATCAACAGCCCTCGTCTGATAAGGATCGTAAAGGAGAATGGAATCGTATGCTTCAGCTATGGTGTACTAAATAATGATCCTGCTATGGTTCAGGTAAGTCTAATTGTGCACAATAACAGAAGAATCAATTTACTAACCATTAGTAAAGCGCCAAGTAAAGCAAGGCATTGATGCTGTCATCGTCGACAGTGTTCTTGCCATTAGAAAGGGGCTTACAAATGGGGAAACACCTGCCGAGCTAGTCAACAGCGAGAATGGAATAAATGGTACCCTCAAGCCGGCTCATGAGCTCAAGGAGAAGTTGGAGGAGTTGACAGTCAATGGTGGCGGTCCTTGAAAACAGAGCCGAGGGTAAGCATTGCCGGATAGAAAGAAATGAGAAGGAACCACGCCCTTCAACACTCGGCTCCCCCAGATAGATTTGCTCAACCTTTCCGGGAGTAAGATTGTAAATGGAATATCCGTGACACTTTGACCATCGCATTCCTATCAGGGTTTCGAAATGACATTTCTACGCCTTCCATTCGTCCATGAACGAGAGTCATTGTCATCCTGTGTAGTTAACAGGTATTGACCAAGTTTTGACGTCAAGTAATCAACATGTAACTCTTCGTCTATGCAGTGTGGGTGACATTGTGATTACAACGGCTTGCTTGAGCTCTCATCACTAACACTCTTCAGATAAGATTCGTGCAGCCAACTGCAAGTCGTACGATTCTGCAGTCACTGACATTAAGCCATGTCTCACAAACGCTGCCTATCAGCTATCCGGTCCTAGGTCGCGCCGCGGAAATCAGATCTACAGTTGCGCCGCATCGCTGAGAGAAAGTTACAATGACTAGGGTGCAAACTCTCCATCGTTGCCGTGCTGATCTTCAAGGTTTCGGTACCAGGGCCCATGTGTCCTTTTGAGGCAGGGAGAAGAACAAGGCGGAAATAGTCAGCCGAAGGTTCTAAGCCATCATCGTTTACGTGCTCGCGCTGCTTCATATGCACGAGAAAGAGTCTCTGATACAATGTGTCCAGAATGGGAAGCGACATTCTTGTTTGGGATAGTTTTGTTTCATGCGCTTTCTCGAGACCGTTACGTGAACGACAAATATTGTCCAGTGAACTGTGGTTTCGGAGCCGGCGGGTTAGACACGCAGAAGACATGTCTCAGGATCTTCCTAATCCTGGCAGACTGGCTGTAGGCTTGGTTCTCATCCGAATAGCGTGTGATGGCTGGTCATAGTGCATTACAGAGCAGGGTGAGTGTGACAGGCGACAGGCATGTTCACCTCACTTGCTTAATCAGTAGTAGCTTGTTAGTTCAACTCGAGCCAACAGAACGTCGAGATGCGCCAAGTGCTCTTCTGGAGTGTCTTAGACTGACATGGGTGGGAGGAAGGTTATTCGATGAAGTAGTTCATCTGCAGTAAGGTTTAGAGTATGTATCAGGCTAAGGATTATCAAAAGTGCCTACCGATTTCACCGTTTTCAATAATTGATGCTCAAGTTTAACAGACATATAGATCTTGAATTAGACGCTTTGATCCAAAGCAAGCAATAATGGCAACAGTCTCCGACTGGAAATGGTGTTTGTTTACCCTCAAGTAACCCCCCAGGTTGGTTGCATCGACCTTCGTCAACTACCGATAGTTTCAGGGAAAAAGAAAAACAGGGTGACAGAAAACCGGGAAAGTTGCGCCTTGCTGGTGACGAGTCAAGCTGTCAAACGCGGAGATTGGCATGATCGTCCTTTAGTGGGTTTAGCTGGTCAATTGGCAGCTGAACATAAGAGCTAAAGAGCTCGCGATGTGACGCAGGAGGACTGACGGTGAAATATCATTATCGAGAACTCGGATGGACGACTATCCATAATACTTGACTCAGATAGGCACGGTTGAGAAGAAGAAGTCCCTCGGTCTTGATATTCCCGCAGACATGAGGGGAAAGCAGAGATTGGATGGCATCAAGGCTAAACTTGCCATTTCGTCTTCATTTCCCACTCAGAAACGATCAACAACTTGTGTCAGCGAATTTAATAATGCGGTTCCGCTTGGGCATCTCGGTATGAAGCCTGGTTGACAAGGAAAGCCCTAGTTGGCGATGAATAATATCACCTTTAATATAGAGGCAATCAACAAAACTATTGACCATACCGACTATCTTCCAGAGGAGGTGAGAATTGCGAGGCGGACGAGACAGAGGGAGGACAGGGGACTACGATAAGCACCGGTATAACTGCCATCACAAGGGCCAACCACGAGTCGCTTAGCCCCCTGCAGTGTAACGTAGAGCATGTATGGATTTCTCCAACTGAGAAGATCCGCGTCCAGGATATGATGCAGTACTGCAACCTAAAGAGCATGGCGGGCGTGTGGTGGAGGGCGGGAAAGGGCGCCTCAGGCTCCAATGGAAGTTATCCACTGAATGCAAGAAAATAGACGTTGCTTTTTTCTTTGTTGCTGGTGTTGCTGTTCCCATTCTTTGGGCTTCTCGTATTGCGCTACCCATGTATGTGTGACGTCCTCTGATAAGTTGCTGAGATCCGGGGGAGCCTGCCTGGCTAAGAGTCTGTCATATGTCATATTTCTCGGGAACAAGGAGGGCCCCTAGGAAAAAGCCATAATGCTCAGGAGCTGCAAAATAACAGTGGGGCGGTACGCAGCTGGTTTATCGAGTCATGTCGGTGAGTGCTGGCGCGAATACTGCCAAGTATGAAGCTCAGCTAACGAGAGTCGAGCTATAGAGCATGTTGAACTGAACTGAACTGAACTGAGCGAGGCTGGGTATGTAAATCCAGAACCCTGTCTATGTCAATATCGTGTGGGGATTCGAAATCTCACCCGGTAATGAATGAGCTAGCTGTACTATGGCACAGTTTTGTCTGGGCAGGCTTTAAACACTGATGCAAGTCTTGGCTCAATGATCAACAGGCAGGTCAATAGTAGACGGCTGCCCCGTTTCTGGTGAGAGTTGTGCCCCTCTCTGAGCAACGGATCTTCTCCCTCATGATATGCCTTGCTGCAAGGGATTCCATGATCATAACAGAAAAGTAAGTCGAGAAGTTGCTTTTCCCTGTGCCGTCGTGTATTTCTTCTTTCGTCGAAACTGTCTGGGTTTTCCGCGTCGGAACATACGACTGCTTCTTCACCCGTGCTCATTGACGGGCCATGAAGCACTTAACAACTCGCACGGCTGATATGAAATCATTTGCTTTAGGGTAGTGCTGTACTGGTACGGTACCCGCCAAACTAATAGGAAAAAGATATCCTAAATCTGAATCATTGTCATATGTACAGAATCCTGCAGGACGTCAGCCTCAAACGAACCACGGGAGTGAATGGCAAAAAGCAATTCTCAACTGACTTTACCGTTGATACTACCACGATGCCGTTCATAAACTCAATTGTATCCCGTTCGTTCGCACCCGGTTCAATCAATCATGTGATTCACCATATCGAAGGTCCCAAATAACTTGACAAATCGTATACGATGCACTAGTCTGAGGAGTTGCAATATACTGAAACCCCCCTAGATCTTGAACAGGTATACACTTCGCCAAAGAAACGAAGCTTTGGTGGAGACATCAACATTGTGGACTTGGAGAAAATGGGGTGAGTTCATGACTCGCAACACCTAGCACAGACTTGGATTGCAAGGATAGAGGGCGTTAGGCGTGAGGTCAAGATGTTCTGTTTCTGCTTGCTGCTTTCCGCCCCCCACAAGTGTCAGGGGCAGATGTCTGTGAGCTTTACTCGGCCGATGCTATCTCATCGGAATCAAACGATCAACAACCCAGCCTGCCAGCTGCCCTGTCACGCCAAAGCAAAGATCCATTTAAAGTGACAGGGGACAGACAATGCATTGCCGCGCTAAGAGCGAGCATGTAGTAAATTGGAAAATTCTGTGAGTTCCCTCAGACCACGGCAGCCGTTTGAACGATATGCCAGGATGTTACTGTGGCGCTTGTTCCATTCTCCTCAGTGCTTCCTAGGCATTGCAAAAGGCCGTTTTCTATTCGCCAGTAGCACAAGGAATCAGTGGAGTTAATGATCGATACACAATCCTAGGACCGGGGGAGTATGAAGCCATCCTTGGCAGATCAGTTGATCAGCACCAGCAGGATCATGATTTACCACTGTGGCCATGATGTCTGCATTGGTCCCACGTCAGCGCCATGTAGTTACCGGCGACACCGTGGAAGTTTCATCTAGGGTTGAGCTGCTGCAGCCAAGACTATTCCATTGAACGCATCCTCTTTAATAGGAAGAGGGTCGATCCGCCGGCAGGGAGTCGGGTGGTGACACCCATCCTACCACGGTCCGCTCCGTTCCTGGGCCTGTGCCAATATCTGACATTCTACCGTACAGATGCCGGCGGCTTTGGAGCGCCAAATTTGTGCGTTATTCCAGACCCAAATTGGTGAATATATGCTCCAGCGGACATGGTCTAGTGCGATATCAAGCGCTTGAATGACTCGGGCTGTGATGGACCTGGTGCATTGTTAGATCCATGATAACGTCGGTCCGGTCCTGCATAGAGACAAAACGACGGATACTGCGTCCCGATGTTGCCGATTGGACCCTTCTTCCTTACTCCTGAGAGCCACGTGTGGTGTTTCAACGATAAGGCTTAAAGAGATCTTCGTGCAGTGCGCACTGCCGAGGCTGGCCTTAGTACTCACGCCAATTGTTGAACGGCAGTTGTATCACGCCTTTGCGTTAGATTTGCTCCGGCTGCGCACAAACGTCGCACTACCACCCTCCAATATACATCCAACAAGATTTGCCCCATCACTTCGCATGGTTGTACTGGCTCGAGGTTGGTGGAGTATTGTGACGAAAATTTGCACTGTAAAAATAATTCGGGGTCTTGTCGAGCCCCTAAGGGCCGATACGACAGTACTTCCTTGCTGTTGATCAGCCATGAGGCTGTAACGTCGCATAATCATACAGACCGGCAGTCAAGCATAAGATTTTCGACATGGTTGGCACCCTTGTCGGTTTTGAGAATTCTGTACCCCTGGTGCAAAACGGCATCCCTGACCTTGTTGGACAGCATCCAAAAATGACCTAGGTTGCGAGCTGAAATCACACTCGTGACTTGATTCGAGTTAGGGATATGATCTTCAAGTGGGAGATCATCCGAATCAGGACCCTGCTCCAAGAGCCGAAGCCCAGGGTAAGCCCCCACCTGTCAGTTCGGTTAGGATTGCTAGTGGCTCAGCTAGATCCCTGTCGTTGCACTCGACCCCCGGCCAAACACAATACATATATCAGATAAGTCGGAGGGATTACTTAAACCTGCCTGACAGGTTAGAAGTAGACAGCAGCGAGATTGCACTTTCAGTCCATATCTGTTGATGTAATCATTTGTGGGGGTCGCAGTTGTGTGCCTGATTGTTCGCTTAGCTTTTAACTTTATGAGAACTGAATCTGATTTCATGAGTCGTAAAACGTGCCAATCAAGCGCAGTCTCGTAAATTGGAAAGGAACTGAGTGCGGCAGAATTCAACAAATATTCAATGCTCGTATATGGGCATTGTTTGATCTCTCTGCCCCTGGCCTAGCCATGTTGATGAATCCGCTGCTCCTAAAGATGAATAGCTGAGACCGGGCTAACGAGGTGCTTTCTGTTTTGGTAAAGCGAAGTCTTGGGAATAGAACTCTTACGTCTCAAGGGGTCATATGTAGTATATGTCGTGATCCACTGCCGAACCTGATGGCCCGGGCGAGGCGAGTCATGCCGGCATCAATTCCATGGTCATTCCGCACCTAAGTAACGGATAAACATAGAGATCGAGATCGTTGCGGAATCATCTTTAATGGTGCGATATTAGTGTTGGCTAGGACCCAAAGCAATTGGCCCCAACTGACAGCTCAAGTCCGGTTCCTCAAATGAGCAGGGCGCCCACGATACCATCGTTTCGGTCTCGGAGATGAGAGACAATTTTTGGAACTATTGGCCCGTGCCTCATTGGACGTGCTTGTTGCCGTTTGTAACGGTGAATCAGTGGCGAACAATCCGGTGGAAATGGCTTCGAATAGCCAGTTTCTGACTGTTGGGCCACCAAGGAGAGTGAAGCGCCTAGGTAGCCGAATTCTCATGCCATGACGAGTTCATGATTATTCTGGCCCTCCTAGCAAACGCCTGGCTAAGGATTCATGTTCCTTCGCTTGACCCTTTCCCGGCTGTTCCTGGGAAAGGAAACATCCAAGTCAATGCAAAGAAACGCTCAGACTGGATGGCGACCTGACCGGCTTGGTTCAACGGTTCCTTCCGATTGGTTTGAGCAGGCATGTGGCACGTGGCATCCAATGCTAAATCCACCGTTGTTTTGAGCTGGTCTCAAGCCAGTTCATGGACCAAGTCTAGAGTGTACAGGGCTGAGATTGACGTAGACCAGACGCACACCTCAACTCGGTTCTCAGCCAGAAAGGCTTTCAGATCTGGCCCTGCATGCGATTTCTGTGGGCAGAATTGGTGACATACGGCGGCGACGATGAACGCACGGTGGTTTGGTTTAAAAAAAGATCAACATAAAACGAACGATGCTCGTTAGGTCTGTTTGTGCATTGTATGACGGGCGAACGGGTGTGCGTGCGGAACCTGGTAACAGATCAATATCTCGTCCCTCATTTTGAGGCCCTTTCAGATAGAAACAAGGAGGGGGCAAGAAAGTGATGACGATGAGAAGTGGTGTTTCTGCTGGTGAACAAGGCTTGTATGGAGTAGATCCTGCCTGCCTGCATAAGGCAGAGCACCTGAACACCCGTGTCGTGGCCTTAGGTTACAACATAGGTCGTTTCTGCTTCGGGCTGGTAAGAGACCGCTTCTATGGCTCCTTCCTGACTTCCATGTTAATGCTTCTCTCAATCCTGGGCTTCAAGTATCTCTATTGGCTTGAGGTTGATTTCAAATACCGACGATCAAAGGCCACAGCCACAGCCACAGCCTGAGCCAAGTTCTCAGCTATCGGGTCGGGGAGAAGCTTTTTTCTCGCCGTGTTGCGAGGCTTGTAGACTACCTATCCGATCCAACCTGAGATGGTATCGCTGGCATCATGCTTCTCGCACTAGCTCTGGGCCACCAAAACTGCAACTCACAGACAATACTTAAGGCGTCATGCACTGTAAATCCTTCCAACGTATGTCAAAGCGTCCCGGGCATCTGGCGCTTATCGGCACAATATAGTTGAGTTGAGCCCAGGCACAAATGAATGCCGTGCGTCAGTGAGTTCTTGAAGGTTGAGATGAGCGTTTCAGGTCCTGATGATGGAAAGGATTTGCTGTCTTTCATCAAGCCACATAACGATTTTCTCGGCTTTATTCCGTATGTACAGTAGTAGAAATGTGTAAGGGAGCACCTGTCATGATTTCTTGACGACATTCAACGGCTAAAAACATAACATATTCTTAGTTCTCGAACCCGCCGCACATGGGCGCCCCAAATTGACCGCCCTCAGCTGGCTGGCTCATATGGACCAAAATAATATCACAGCCGTAGTATAGCTCAGCCGCAGGTGAGAATGACAGCGGTCACGACTAAATACGTAGGTATTCACGCCACTTAATAATACATTCAATCAAGAGGTTTTCAATTGTCAGGTGTTGCGGCACGGCTGCCGATGTTCTCGTAGACTATCAACCTCCAGCCTGTAGAATCCATGGTGAATGTCATATCTAAATCATCGAGACTAGCGTGGTAGATATGCATTAAAAATCCCCACAGCGCCCTACGGGTACAGTACATACACCAATCTTGCCAGAGCTCGGCACATCACGAGCGCCTTCTGCGTGTCGCAGGATCGAGAGCACAGGTGCAGATGGCCGTGGGAAGCGGCGGTGAGTTGGACAGGCGGATAGGGCTCGGCGGAGTATCCGAAAGCGCTCCTGGCTTTGGAGCGTATCGCTACCGTTACATCGCAAGACGAGTCTTTTCAGGGACATGCCTCGCAAATCTGACAGGGACATGCCAGTCAGACGTGATCTTCACGGGCATGTTGCGAGAATGACCAGGGATCCCTTCACTATTTTGTTTCAATACTACGCAATGTCTGCACAATACCCTTTCGGAAACAAACTCGGCCGAAGCACCAGTTGTGCAAGCGGAGCAGGAGCAGGGTCCGCGGGTACGACTCTGTGAGCCTCACGGTCTAGTCCAGATGATCAGTGGATTGTACCTTTCTGGGTTAACCCTGGAAGAGTTGGAGAATGATTTGTGTTGGTTCTGAAGAACTCTCTCAGCCCGCAAACCAAGCCGACTGGTGTTGAGCAAAGCATGTGGGGACGATATATGCCAGCCTCCCCCCAATTTCTGAACTCTAATCAAGGGTTGAAGGGTGTCTTTGGCCATCACAAAAGGTGTAGCTTCAAAAGGCGTTGCTGGCATGGCATTGGCATTCATCCATACATCCATGGCTGTTGTGACTCCTACTAATGTCTGCCATGGCTGGGGCAATAGAAGAAAGGCAACTTTCTAGCTCGCAAGCATACCCTGGATCTGGATATTTTTACCAGGAAACCATTTACCATACTTACATGCTTCCTGGCACTTTAGCCTTTCGTTTTTCATACCTGTCCTTTGTCGAAATGACACAAAGGGCCTGGAGAACAGATCCATTCTGTCTCAGACTCTGGTTTCTGCTACCCCGGGGCACGGTTAACAAACTATTACCATGCATTACAGTATGTGGGTGGCGCTCTTGGTAAGCATTTCTCCAAAATCGACATTTTCGTCAACCGTTCATACTTGGCCCAAAAGGATCACACTATACCCCAATTATTCAATCCTGGAGTGGACAGGGGATGCTCAATAGTCCAGGTCTATTGTCAAGATGCACTGCAATGTGGTTTTGTATAAAACTATCATCACCTAGGCCGCTGACTTGGCGTCAGGGGAGGCGAGAGGGCTGTGCATTGCATGCATCGCCATGTGATCAACCCCAAGACTAGCAGCCATGTTTAATGCATCTATAGCAGGAGATGGTGTTCTGTACCAAGTTTTTGTTGATCGTTGATCACTTGGTTGCGTGTCTAAGGAATCATGGTTGCATCAATCAAATTTTCCATCAACAGCCAGCCTCAGCCCTGAGGATGATAACAAGACAGGTCAGCTGCCCAGACCCTGCTGCGTATCAAATTAGTTAGAATGGGCTGAGTGACTTCTGTCAAATTTTAGTCCAAAAGGATCAACGCTCAGGATTAATCTCAATCTCCAATTGTTGGTTGAGTGAATGCTCAGATGTGGAGGAGGCGTTCCAAACGTTGGGGTCTCGGATTAACTCCACAAATCAGCATCAACCAGCCAGCCCAGTCTCGCAACTATCGACAACCACCACAACCTCCAATCTCCTTATGGTACTGTAGTGTACATCATCGGATCCTGTCGACCTTGACTCCTTCATCAAATTTAGCAATTCGAGGGGCCAGACGATTTTAGATGAGATGAGATGAGATCGCGTTTCGGCAGCAAGAAAGATGGTGTGTAAGTTGTGCATTGGTCGCAACATACATCAAGGAAATAAACAGAGGCTGCAGGGTTTGGTCCGCGTTGAGGAGGCGTTCAAGGGTGCGGTAGCCGGCATGTAGAATGCTGTATTGCTAACAGGGGAGACGATTACCTTACCCTGATAGGCAGAGCCGAGTCGAGGCCCCTGCCATACTGTGGCTTTGAACCTGGAGCCAGGAGCGTGGGCAAGGTACGATTGATTTATGGATTTGGACCATTTGGCTTGAATACAAGGATTAACTTATTGTCTGTGTACCTCCGTAGCGCAGCGTGTAAAAGGCCAAGTCAGGAACGGCGTGGACAATCGGCCGGGATCGACAAGGGTTTTTACTGTGGGTGGTGGAGCAGAGATCTTGGTAGGTTTTTTGGCCTAGCGTTTGGTCCATTTCAGGGAATAAGATACGTCTTTCGCACGTCATGGTTCCTCCCCAAATCAATGCAATGTTGACCACCCTGGAATGTTCCGAATAATGGCTGATTGTGTGGCCGTTCCTTGTTGGATATTGCTTCAGGTTCGTATCTCTGGGCCTCGTGAGCCTCTAAGCACTTGCGAAAGGCTAATCTGTGTCTCCGGATTTGAACGCAGTTTCCTGTTCAGGCCTTTGCTTGGGCTTTGTTAACCCAGAATAGGACGCTCATTGAACCAAACGAGGTGTGACACGAGCGCACAGGACCGGCACGAGCCTTAGGCCCATGTTGGTGAAGTGCGTGCTGGTCCGTTGGTGGTGGTGTTGGTGGTGGTGTTGGTGTTCGCAGGAGGTCTGGTAACGCTAATGGATCCCGCCGTTTGGTTCCATCGACTCCAACGTCCCAAGTGCCGCCAAAGTCAAGTTAAAATCGCCGGCGACAGCTGTCAAGCAATTGTCGAGTCATTCTACATGGGAATATTATTTGGATATAAAAAATTGACGATCATCTGTTTCTCCAACACGTATGCTCTCACTTTCTGTGACTGAACACCTATTCATAGTCTCTTGAGGTTGATTGCTGGTGAGTGGCTTTGGCGGGGGAATGTCTGATCTAATAGAACCCCTGTTTTATCGTTAGCATTTGGTGGTTGCTGCAACTGCTTGCTTGTATGTATGTATGTATGTTCGTACAAGAACCCCTGTCCTCATACCAACAACAGACATGGACATGCCTACTTTCGACGTCTTTGGCTGCGATAAGGCGTCGAGAGGTTCGAAACTACATATGGTGACTTGGCATGTGACGATTTGTCTCTGCTGGGTACTGTACCACCAAGTATGTATGTGGCTTGTTGACTGCTATAGAGAAAAGCAGAGTGAGTAACGTTCTGCGCTAGACACGGATTCAAAGAATTGTCGGTGATCGACGGAACCTCTTGCAAGTGCAAGGGTGGATCCACTGTCCTGCCCCACCAAATGCTCCGGTGAACTGGTCCCATCCCGTCTCGTCTTTTAAAAAGAAACGGCAAAGACCATTGACACACTCAGATCTAGCTACATTCATCGTGAAAATGCCCACTAATTACTAGGGAGGGGAGGGGCCCTGCGGGCTGAGCCTGAGCCTGTCTGACGGACTGTCCTGACCCCGGCCGCGGCGCTTTCCCAAGCCCAGCCAAGAGCCAGAGTGCCCCCGTCTTAGTCTCAGCAAGTCATGGACCTTGGTCGTCTCCACTTTTGATCTCAGGGCATCTCCTAGGTACGGTACGCCCTCTCTTTCTTCCTCTCTCTGTGTCTCTGTGTTTCTGTGTCTCTGTCTCCAGCACGCACCACCTAGGCCCGCCCACACTCTCTCTAGCAATATCTAATCTTGGACCTCAAACGCAACAACCGCAATGCAGCATGGGCCAATGTTACAGGATGAATAGTCCGCCCGCCCTCGGTTCTAACCGGAGACTGTGGGCTCGTTCCCTACCTATGCGACTATGGTGGCATTGTTTACCTCGGTTTTGGGTTTGGTTCCCTCTTTGATCTGGCCGTATCTGGGTTAACAGGCCCAAGTCTCTGGTGGTGGTTATCCTTTGGTCCCCTCTTTCTCCGCCACAGATTCCAAGTAGCTGGCTCGCTCAATAGGTGGTTAACCGTTAACCTGGAAAGGATATGCATCATCCGTTTTCACTAAATCCTGACCCCATTCCCGACGAACAATTCTACTAGCGTTGATTTATGCGTCCTCTGATCATGCAGCCAGTCAATCAGTCGTTTCTCAGCCTTCCAACCACTCACTCACTCACCCACAGAGCCACAGACACTGGTGCATGCATTTAGAGGGATCTGCCATCCCTTGCCTTGACGCCCCAAACTCGACGCCATCAACTGGTTTAGACTCGTCGGCTTCTATCCCCCCTGTCCCGGTCCGCGCTGGCCGCCGGAGACTGTCACTGGCTTAACGTCTTGGAACATGCAGAGTGCCTCTAAGGTAGTGCGTACCAAAATTTCTCCCCCTCCTGTGCAGGTACTCTAACCTGGAGCCTGGACTGGGTTGGCTTGGGGCTTGTCTGGTTAATGCTTTACAGAGACAAAGATACCCCATTGACTCCATGGGAGTTGTCTTAAACTTGGAGCATGGGGCAGAATGAAGAGATGGTCCCAACACAATCACCGGACGGCAAGCTCAAGGCCAGGTCATGTACTGTTAGATGGAGTAATGAAACCAGAGCGTCCGTAGCTCCTAATCGCACTAAGAATGGATCGCGGCCGGCCTTACACCACCACCTCGGATCATTATTCAACTTGGTGCATTCATAGACCAAACTATCCAATGCCCATTTGATACGGTACAGTAGCCTACGTCTCGAGTACGGTGCAAAGTACAGAGTACAGAGTATTAACACGCTATTTGCACCTCCGAGTCCACAAGGACAGCTATTACTGCACGCCGCCATCGATATGACCAAAGGTAGCCTAGACGGGTTTCGATGGATGGATGCTACTGTACTGGATGTTAGATACAGTATACCTCGTCTCAGTTCTGGTGTTAGTGCCAGCCCTCTTCTCCATCTGGCTTCTTGCCTTGCCTGACCTTGGCTTGCTTGTTATCCCCTGACCCTGGATGCGTCTCTTCATCTCCCTCTTTTATCAGCCTCCCTACGTTTTCTTTCGTCACGCTCATCCACCCTCCACCTGCCGTCCTCTAGGCTCTGTCTCGATCCTTCATCTATGCCCCCCCCCCCTAGTTACTCGTTGCCGAATGAGAGACCCACTGAAGCCCGGCTGCAGCGCAGGGATCCCTTGCCTTCTTTGATCTCCTGTGTTGTTCTTTGATAGCCCCGGCGTATGTATACTATGCTCGCCGCACGCCTACAACAAGAGTGGCCCATCCTTTGAGCTTGGGTATTCTCAGTCTGGTATTTAGCATCTGCATGGCCCTGGATACTCTACACATCACTGCATCACACTATTCTATTCGCCTCCAAACACTCCTGATCTCCACTGCCCTTACCCAGCGGGACCGGACATACGCCTAGAACCCGGCGGCCGTTATTGATATTTGTTGCCAAACCCCCAGTCTTGTCTTGCTTGAATGGAGCTTCATCGACTGTCTACCTGACTCGAATCACCTCAACTAGACGACAAATAGCCTGTTTTACGACTCAAATCTCTCGGAACCTCTGAGCTAGTCACATTATTGATTCTTGCTCGCACCGAGCCCAATCAACTATAAGCTTCAATATTACCCAGACCCGTCTACTTGGTTTTCGGTATTATCCCTCAAAAACCACCACAGCGCAAACCTCTCCCCCAGCCCCAGCCAAACCTCTTACCGATCCACTAGACAATCCTTGGTACCGCCTGCATTAACACCACACGTCCTATTAAGACGTATAAGCACTCAGTTCCCACACAACTTGGCTTCTGGCTGCTCAGCTTCACCTATCCTTTGTATTCCAACTTCAGCCACTCTGCATCATCACATATATATACAGACCACACCCATCTATTTCACACCTCCAACAATATAGATACTCCTCGATTGTCAGATCAAAGCTTATACGTCGTCTTATAATCGCTGATTTATCTACAATTGGATCTCACCGCCGCCTCTTATACCCTAATTGAAGGCCACCACCGACCTGTCCCTCTTTCAGCTAAACTAGACAGCATCTCCTGCATCAAATCTGCAACTCTTCACCAGCGAGCGACTGAAATTATTATGCTGTGATCCTTTAGCATCTTGCCAACTACTATTTTCGTCTTACATCTGCATCATTATACACGCATTGCCTCAGAGGCACGCCCAAATTTAGCAAATTATCATGGAACTTATGGAATTGGTCGAGAACGAGCCTACTGCCCGTCCCTTTCAGTGCGACTGGCAATCGTGCACAAAAGTTTGTTGTTACCAATGATATGTGGCGGTTCTCCTTTGCTAACTTCGCATACAGAGCTTTAATCGGAAATCCGATCTACAGAGACATTATCGCATACATACTAATGAAAGACCATACGCTTGTTCTATTCCTGGCTGCGGGAAGAGTTTCATCCAGCGAAGCGCCCTGACTGTTCATATTCGAACACACACGGGAGAGAAACCCCATCAGTGCCAACATATTGGTTGTGGGAAACGTTTCTCAGATGTAAGTGCACAACCACTCCACGATCAGTGCAAGACTAACCAGTATTTGCAGTCATCGAGCCTTGCCCGGCATCGACGTATTCATACTGGAAAACGTCCCTATAAATGTGCCCACGATGGCTGCTCCAAGAGGCAGGTTCCGACAGTCCAATTGAACCCATCGCCTACTAACACGGGACTCAGCTTTTGTAGAAAAACCACCATGGTCAAGCATCAACGGAGATCGCACCAGCAAGGAATGAATCCCAACGACATCGACGACTGCTCTTCAGACTCTGACGACGACGAATCTCCTTCCACTCCTCAGCACTCCTCGATGACCTGGTCGCCCCATGAGATGGTCTCCATGAACCAAGGACCGCCAAACGGACATTTGCATCGTGCCTCTTCCTACGCCGACTTTGAATCCCAAGTCCATGGTCACCACATGCCGCAGCATTACGGTAACCGGCAGGGAATGCCCGCCAGTGTTCCTCACGAATATCATGGGACTCCCGTACCTGAGCAACAAGCGCACGTTCAGCTTGTCCATCGAACAGCAGCCATGCCACGTCAAGCATACTATGTCACCGAGGCAGGGAACCCAGGTGTTGCTACCATGACAAGCACTGTACTGCCTCATTATCAACTATCACAACAAGTGGAACGGCCTCCCATGGAACTTCCATACACTGCATCGGGAATTGCAACGTCGATTCAAAGTAGTCCCAGTACTTTTTCCGCTACGTCTGTCCCGAGCCCCATGATTCCTGAGGGCTTTTACGCACACCAGCCTGGAAACCAGCCTACATACACAGCAGCCGAATCTCAACCAGCCATGATTCAATACCATCAACCTATTCAACATCATATGACTCAACCTCAGCAGCCAGTGGTTTCCCAACCTCAGCATATTCCCGCAACGACTGGACAATACGCTCCAGCATCAGGCCACCCGCAGCAAGAACAGTGGTCACACTACGACCCACCGATCGAAGTTACAACCATCGGGCAGTTACCAGCATACGGGACTGCAGTGTACGATATCTACGGGCCAAAGATCGAGTTCGAAGATCCTTCATTGCAACTACCCAGCAGCAGGCTGGCGAGTATGTGATGAACGCTGCCTGAAACCACTATATGTATTACGATGTCATATTCAATATGTTTTTACCCCTTTTTGCTTACGATATATACTTGTAACATCACGATCATACCAAGGCTGGACCACGTAACGATCTCCGTTTCATGAACTTAATTCTTATTCTTGAAGAGGATATACCCATCAGGACGTTATAGGAGGAAACATCATGCTGCTTCGCTTTGCAGCGCCTACGGGCAATTCTCTAGACCGTATGGAATCTGCCACAATCGGTTCGAAAAGCATGTCATTGGGCGTTTTTGTCTTGCTTCTTGCTTCTTGCATTTAGTAGGATTTTAGGGAGCAGTTTATTTTTGTAGCCAATGTTATCGGCTTAGCATATGTGAATTGGATCGCTAGTGTTGCAGCGGCCTTTGCCATTAGCCTTCATAGCTTGGTTTCTTTTTAATGGCACTTTTTCGTCGTTGAGCCGTCTCTATACTCTTGTTAGCATTTGATTTCTTTTTCTTAGCATTAACAGCACCTATCTATACCCTATGAGAGCAATGCGTCAATGTTGGATTGGGAGGTAATTCGTCGGGAAGGAATACCATTATAGTTGGCAAGTTTGGTGAATCAAGGAGACAGGGTTTTATGAATTGAGAAGAATGAAGCAGTTTCTATTGGGGTTTCTAAGAGGTAATAAAGGAGAGAATGAGTATGCCCACATACTACTTACAGCAAAGCTAGAGAAGCAAACGTAACTCCTTGCAATTAATACACCCACATAGATATCCATTCATATACCACATCTGTAAAGGCTAGACCTGCAACCACGTGATGAGGGGTGTTCCCTAATCACATCAAGACAGCAGAACCCGATTTACAAACCCATTCTGAATCAGGCCAGAGTTCCAGCTTCACAACTCTTAGACAGATAGGCACACATTAACAGCCAAATAGATTGGCTCATAGCTTCATAGTGACCGGGAGTCGGAAGATCTGCCGCCCGAGCGTGGATGACTCAGCAGCTTCCAAAATAGGAAAGGACTCATCTGGTGATGCCGAACAGCGGACCAGAGTGGCAAGCGAACCGAACTCCCCCATCGATTACATACCAATGATGCCTGCGCGATTCACTATGAGTGCATCCCAGTAGACAATTCATTCGTCTCTCTGAGCAGACTTATTGAACAGCAATCTCGGCTCACGACAAACGCTCCCCTCCCGAGAACCGTTAGACGTGGTGGGAGGCGCAGACCATCCGCCTACTTGAACGTCATCGAAACACTTTGCTATCAACCTTACTACGAGTATCAGTCCGAAAATCATCATCCCGAAAGCACCTTTGGTGCGTTTATATCCCCAGCATGGCTTATAACGCCATGATGCTACCGGTATGTTGTTGCGGAGTTTGTGCAGCTATCGCCGACGACTAACAAGGCTCTAGAATGTGGCAGCAATAACCACGGAGTTATGGCCTTCAATTACGAACATCGCCATGGCTCCTTGGAGGCATACGACTTCAATCACCCCCAGTCGATCGGCTTCGTCAAGGAATAGTGCGGAACAGACCAAGACGGCGGAATCTCAACCAGTATGTCGCGAGTCGTTTGTCGTTTCCAACCGTAAAACTAACCTGTGCTACAGGTGACCGAACTCCGAATCCCCGAATTTCTTCAACGAGTTGACTTTGGATCCCTCTCCCGCTCAAGATTTTCTCCCATGACACCAATGACTGTTCAGGCGACTCTCTCCAACATGGGCCGTGTTGGTCTTGAGGCGGCCAACCCCATTTTGCGACACCCTTACTTTCAACCCCGTGTATCGACTCAGTCATCCTTCATGCGCTCGTTTTCACGAACTTCTTCCGGTATTTTGTCATCTCCTCGTGGTATCTCAACTCTCGGTGCATTTTCTATTCAGCGCAGAGCATTCGGCAGCTCCAATGGTATCTCCCGTAACCAACTGGCAACGTTGGAGGAATCCGCCAACCGAAACCCTGGTAATGCGAACGCGCAGAACGCTTTTTACCAACTTCTTCTCCGAGCCAACATGCCTGCTATTCTTGTGGAACGATATCAATCTGGACGTTTTGCCACCAACCCTGCAACCAACGATGCCTACCAGCGAGCCCTTGCGATGCTTGGTGTTAATGCTAACCAAGCTGCGAATGCGCCTGGAGCTGTGAATGGGAACTTTGCGCGCACTCAGTGGCCAACTTACGAGCAAGGCATTGCTAACGCTGCTGTGGCTGGTTCTGCAAATAGCAGTAACCCTATGGGCCACAAGGGTGAACCCATCCACGTTATCGTCCAGGAATCTACTAGGTCTACTATCTTCCGCTGGTTTAAGTTTTTGGCAATTTTCATTGTTACCACCTATCTCTGTTTTGCACTTGTCACGATTGCGATTGAAGCGTTCAGCACTTTCCGTCGTGGTGGGCCCAACAGCAAGCAGGATTCTGAGGTTAAGGCTGAGAAGCAAAACACTCGGTTTAGCGATGTTCATGGTTGTGACGAAGCCAAGGAGGAACTCCAGGAAGTCGTCGAGTTTCTGAAGAACCCTGAAAAGTTCAGCGATCTCGGTGCCAAACTTCCCAAGGGTGTCCTCCTTGTTGGCCCTCCTGGTACTGGTAAAACGCTTCTCGCTCGAGCCGTTGCCGGCGAGGCTGGTGTTCCCTTCTTCTACATGTCCGGTAGCGAGTTTGACGAGATCTTCGTTGGTGTTGGCGCTAAGCGAGTTCGCGAACTCTTCACCGCCGCCAAGAGCAAGTCCCCTGCCATTGTTTTTATCGATGAGCTTGATGCTATCGGCGGGAAGCGAAACCCTAGAGACCAAGCCCATGCCAAGCAGACATTGAACCAGCTGCTTACCGAACTGGATGGTTTCGATCAGGACAGCAAGATTATTATCATAGGAGCGACCAATTTGCCCAAGATGCTCGACAAGGCCCTCACCCGACCTGGACGTTTCGACCGCCATGTTAACGTTGATCTCCCTGATGTTCGTGGCCGAATTGCCATTCTGAAGCACCACGCCAAGAAGATCAAGGTTGGCCCCGATGTCGACCTTGAGGCTATTGCTGCTCGATGCCCCGGCCAATCTGGTGCTGAGCTGGAGAACATGCTGAATGTTGCCGCTCTCCGAGCTAGCCGAGCCAAGGCCAGTGTTGTTTCAAAGCAGGATATGGAGTGGGCATACGACCGAGTCACCATGGGTTCTGAACGCAAGTCAATGGTTGTAACTGAGAAAGAGAAGGAAATGACGGCCTATCACGAGGCTGGCCACGCACTCGTTCAACTTTTCGACAAGGAGAGCTCAAACACTCTTTACAAGGTCACTATCCTCCCCAAGGGTCCCTCGCTAGGCCACACCGCCCAACTTCCCCAAATGGACAAGTATTCTTACACAGCTGCTGAGTATATGTCTAATATCCGAGTGGCACTTGGAGGAAAGATGGCCGAGGAGCTGCGATACGGTGACGACAAGGTGACCTCGGGTGTTTCATCGGTAAGCATTATTGAGAGACTATTGAAAGCGCATGCTAATTTTGCTTAGGATCTTGAAAGGGCTACCGATCTGGGCTTCATGATGGTGACACTCTTCGGCATGTCCAGCGTACTAGGACCCGTTGAATATGGTCGAAGATACGAAAACCTCAGCTCGGAGACCAAGGCAGCAATCGAAGGCGAGGTCCAGAAGACAATACGAAAGTCGTACGAGGATGTACGAAAGCTGTTGACAGACAAGCGAAGGGAACTCGACTTGTTAGCCAAGGCTCTTGTGCAGTACGAAACTCTGGACAAGGCTGAGGTGGAAAGGGTGATCCGTGGCGAGAGTCTTCCTGGACGTATCATCGCTCCTAAGGGGCCAATGACGCTACCTATTCCTCAACAAGCCCCAACACCTCCAGGTCTTAGTGGCGGTGTGCCTCAACCTCAGCCTCCGGAGACTGCGCCGCCAGCTGCAGCTGACACATCCAACACTGAAGGGTGAGCTGAAAGGATAAGGCAAGAAGAGATGAAGAGGAGGCAACGGGTAGTTCGCGCCACATACAAACAAATGTATATGATGTGTGGGAAAAGCGGTTGATGATGATCCAACTCGAGCGCATATTTCTACAGCGAGCATTGCATATGGAATTGGACGGATTGCCCTTACGAGACACGGACGAGAATGGGATTCCTGAAGTGAGGGCGACTCGGCCATGCCTGCGCTTAGCGATTGATGTCTATTTCTGTCTATATGCGCTTTTATTCGTTGGAGCGAAGTGGCATGGCATGGTATGGAAAGTCGGAAGCCAAGAGGAGCCGTCACCATCAGCTCCTTAGGATGAAGTGAGGTGATGAATCTTTGCCTACACTAAGCGTGTATATGGATAAACCCTCTCGGTTAACTGTCTCGCTTGTAATAATTTATTTTGTATTTGTATTTTATGGATGGTTATGAGATTATGTGATATTATTTGAAAGCCTCATTGTGACTTGTATGATATATGTGCTTCCTAGAGAGATGCTCCTGCCCCACCCCCCAAACCAGACTAGGCAGAATATACGACTTTCTGCTTACTCATGAAGACAGTCACTCAATCAATTGTCCGATAGCGGATGATAAACCCTGGAGGGAATAGAGTTGCATATTCGCATCCTTGTTACAAAAGAGGAGGAGAACGTGGGGGAGGGGAAACTCAATGACGAATGCGGGTCCGTCCAGTTTAGGATGTATAAAGAGGCTATTGACGTCAAAATATGAAACGTGGAGTCTTGAGATGTCTTTCAAGCT
This sequence comes from Fusarium concolor, assembly GCA_013184415.1. Classification (NCBI taxonomy): domain Eukaryota; kingdom Fungi; phylum Ascomycota; class Sordariomycetes; order Hypocreales; family Nectriaceae; genus Fusarium; species Fusarium concolor. The sequence continues at coordinate 1,450 of JABCJY010000391.1, read as the reverse complement.
GTTAGCCATTGAGTCAAGAAGGCCAAAGGCTCAAATATAGAACTATATAACATTCAGGACTCATACTATTCTCACCATGACAAAGGTTCTCCTCACTGGTAAGTTTCCTCATCAACTGTACATACGATGTTCCTATTTAACAATGTAATCAGGCGGCTCAGGCTTCATTGCTGGTGCGTCAATCCTTCTAAAGACACTCCTTTAAAGTGTAAATACAAGCAAGTGTGTATCTAACGTTCAGCCCAGCCCACACCCTCGAGCAGCTTCTCGAAAAGGACTATACCGTCGTCACAACCGTCCGATCAGAGGATAAAGCCCAGAAAATCCGTAATGCGTTCCCGGATAAGGTCAAAGAGGGCAAGCTAGAAATTTCCATGGTACCAGACATTGCAAAGCCGGATGCTTTTGACGAAGTGGCCAAGACACCTGGTCTCGATGCAGTTATCCACGTTGCAAGCCCTTTTCACTATAATATCAGTGGGTCAAATATTGATAATCTTGATTGAGACTGAGATGACTGACTTAAACGAACTTATTTATAGCCGATCCCAAGAAGGATCTCGTAGACCCAGCCGTCATCGGAACAACCGGTATCCTCAAAGCCCTCCATGCCTCAGCCCCGGGCGTAAAGCGAGTCGTCATCACCTCATCCTTCGCCTCTATTCTCGACGAGGCTCACTTCACAGATGGATCTCATGTCTTTTCCGAAAAGACATGGAATCCAGTCACTGTCGATGACATCAGTCGCTCTGACGTTACCGCCTACCGCGCCTCAAAGACACTCGCTGAGCGTGCAGCCTGGGACTTTGTCGCTGAGAAGAAGCCCTCGTTTGACATTGTGACGGTCTGTCCGCCTTTGGTTTTGGGACCGGTGTCCAAGTATCTCGCTACACTTGAGAGCATCAACACTTCAAATGAGCGAATCGTTAAGCTTCTACGAGGTGGATGGAAAGGCGAGATTCCTCCTTGCACGCCTGTTCCTCTCTGGATAGACGTCCGAGATGCAGCGCGTGCTCATGTTCGAGGTCTCGAGGAGCCAGGCGCAGGTGGAAAGCGACTCTTCGCTACGGCTGGATGGTTCTCACACCGTGAGATCATTGACGCTGTAGCTAAGAACTTCCCTGAATTCAAGGATAGACTTCCTGGACCCGATGTCAAGGGCGGAGAACTTCCTCCTAAAGATCAAATCTTTGGCATCTACAAGGAGGAGACGGAGAAGTTGCTCAAGATCGATTGGATTAGTATGGAGAAGAGCGTGACGGATCTTGTCAAGTCACTCAAGGAAATTGGCATCTAGAGACTGAGGAATGTGCTTGAAATAAGATACATTGAAGAAATAAGGTACCGTTGTAGTGTGCCTAATAAGGATATTACATGTTATGGATCGTGTAACTCGTAGTGACCACCCCTTGCCATATAATCATTCATTCATACATACATACATACATAT
>JABCJY010000390.1:0-10876 GCA_013184415.1 Fusarium concolor | reverse complement strand
ATTAAGTCTCCGACGCGCCGCAGGCATCTACCAGGTCTGTTATTGGACTTTACATCGCCGACAGAAGGGTATCCTTTCTACGCGTAATTCCATCCCAAAGTCACGCAAACTATCTGATCTAGAGGAACAGATTATAGTTCAGTTCATTCTCGATCTGGATTCGCGAGGGTTCCCCCCGCGACTGCGTTGTGTTGAGGAGATGGCTAACCGATTACTTGCCGACCGCCAGATGCCGCCTGTTGGCAAGCGCTGGGCCTCTAACTTCATCAAGTGATATAAAGACCTTAAGACGCATTTTTTCTATAAATATGACTACCAGAGAGCCAAATGTGAAGATCTGACTATTATTGGTAACTGGTTTAGGCTTGTAGTGAATGTAATTGCTAAGTATGGCATCTGACCTGATGAAATCTATAACTTTGACAAGACTGGCTTTATGATAGGCGTTATTGCGAGTGGAATGGTCGTCATAGGTGCTGAAAGGCATGGAAGACCAAAATCAGTGCAGCCTAGAAACCAGGAATGGATTACAGTTATTTAGGCAATCAATGCCGAGGGCCAAGCGATCCCGCCGTTTATTATAGGTACAGGCCAATATCACCTTGCCAACTGGTACCAAGAAAGCAGCCTCCCGGGCGATTGGGCTATTGCGACGAGTCCTAATGGCTGGATAGATAATGAGATAGGCCTTGAGTGGTTAAAGCACTTTGACTGGTGTACTACCAAGCAATCAAAGAATCGCTATTGTCTCCTGATCCTCGACGGATACGAAAGTTACTACTCGGTTAACTTTGAGAGATATTATAAGGTAAATAAAATCATTACGCTTTGTATGCCGCCTCATTCATCTCATCTACTGCAGCCTCTTGATGTCGGGTGCTTTGGCTGCTTAAGAAGGCTTATAGGCAAGAAATCGAGCATTTGATTAGATACTCTATAACCTATATTTCCAAAATCGAGTTCTTCCTGGCTTTTTATACCGCCTACTAGGCCACAATGACAGAGAAAAATATTAAAGTAGCCTTTAGAGGAGCCGGACTTGCTCCTCTTGACCTAGAAAGTGTAATCTTGAAGCTTGATATGCAGCTGCGGACTCCGACGCCTGTGGAGGAGGTAGTTAGCCCCTTGACCCCTTGGGTCTTAAAGACGCCAAAGACTATCCTTGAAGCCGACTCTCAGCTTGAATATCTTGAAAGGAGAATCAAAAGGTATAAAAGTAGCTCTCCAGAGTCGATTCTAGAAGCATTAAGGTCTTCTTCTAAGGGAATAAAGATAGTTATATATAAGGTTGCCTTATTAGAGGCCAGGGTCTAAGATCTTGAATAGGTAAATGAGATACTAAGCCGGCGGCGGAGGGCAAAAAGAACCCGGCTATAGAAAGGAGGGGTGATGATAGTAGAGGAAGGAAGGCAATTAATTGATCAAACGGATGTTGATGTGCAGACGGTGGCTGGACCATCGAGAAGTAGTGGTCAAGGAGGGCCTGCGCGAATGAAGGAAAGGCGCTGTAGAGCGTGCGGCAAGACAGGACATAATGCAAGGACCTGTTAGATAGTTGTTGCTATGTCTCTGGAAGAATATAGCGATTAATTTTACTTAATTAATAGGCTGTTATGTTTTTATGGCTATTTCTATTTGAGATGTTGGGGATGTTGTGTTGCACTCGCTTGTCTGTTGCACCCGCTTATCATGTACGTTACTTTTATAAAACTAATTATCTTATAGTTCGCTATGTAAGCTCTTTTTTTGTTCACGCACAGATAGCTCTTCGCAATGACCAAACCAAGGTAGATCCTCACCATCCCATTTAGCAGTGCCTTCGCAGTAGGATTCAGAAACTATAACGCCGGGCTTGCCTGGTGCCGGCCTAAGCTCAGCGTCTCGAATAGGTTTCTCGAAATAGAAGCTGATGTTACGCGTAGTAAGCACGACTTTAAACTTATTGAAGTACTCTCGCCTGGTAGCAGCACTGATGGACACATCCCACGCGCGGGTAGCCGACATATCGACAGGTGAGACCTCATGCAAGCCATCGGGATGCCAAATAGTGGCCATACCTGATGGTCCTGTGCCGTCAGCGCGCGGGGAGATGACCCAAACTTGTACCACAATTCCATTCGGTAAGTAAGCCCAGAATAAATAAAAACCCTCCCTCTTAACCTCAAATGCGCCGTATTGGCGCTCTATTAGGCCAAATGATTGAGAAGGATCGATTGAGACAGGCTTTCCATCTAGAGTGATTGTTCCTGTAACCTGCATATGTGGGTTTGCCTGTACAAAGTTGGTTTAGAATGATAGAGAAATTGGAGGGCTTAGGGCTGCCTTACCCAGTACCATGACCACCCTGGCGGGACAGTTGTATAATCATCTCCATAACCTGGGGTCACTATTCCACCGATACCCCCATAGTACATATTCTTTCCTGTTGGGTGTAGTACCGTGTTCACCTTCACTCCGGCGAAGTCGGTGTCCAGAACCACAGTGGAGAAATTATCAGAGCCATGAGGGCTTGTGACATTATGAGGGATGGATCGGAAGTTTAGAGCTTCAGTACTACCGGATGCGGGTCCCACATAGCTCCCGCCTGTCGCCTTGAACTCGGATGGATCATTCAGGTCATTGAGGGAGTAAAAGGAGCCAGTCGTGGAGTTTCCCATAAGGATTGGATCAATGCAAAGGTGGTACTTCCTCCCGTCTACTGTTGTTAACCAAAAGAGGAAGTAATAGCTATAAATTAGAATTAGTGTATTTTGCTCTACTTTTAGTAGTAACTGGATATATGCTGCTTTACCTATTAAGCCACTTGGGATCAGGATGTACGACTGCCATAGTCCTGCGGACATCATAACGGCCTACATTAGTCTTTCAACCAGCAAATTGTTAAAACTCGCTCAATCTGGATTTCGGAAGGTTAGCTCACCCCATCATTTTCAATTGTTGATAAGGGATATTGCGGTCGTTGAAATGAATGTAGACAATTGGCGATCCCTGCCAAGGCAGGCAGCGCTATAATAAAATGTAAAAAATGCATAGTATGCCTAAGTATATTCTCAAGGGACTTAAGAAACCAAGGTTAATAATGTTGGCAAATAATTCGAGATGTTCCAGGAAGTATTTATAGTTAATAGCACACATTAAATGCAACATCCACTTTAACGCTCTATGAGCGGATTAATCTAGAACGAACAGGGACGCCTGTGAAGGCGCAACAGGGAGCTTCCAGGTATGCAGCCAGGGAGTGACACCGATCTTTCGTGTATACGAGGCCCCCTGGACTCTTCGCTTGGCATAGAATCATTAGCCCTTCCATATAGTGCGCAGTCAGTGTACGTTGCTAGCGACTTCGGCCTGCGCAACAGGCGAGACGCCACAGAGGAAGGAAAATGGGGAGGCCGGTCGTTCGGCCAGTGGAGGTGCCGTGAAGGACAGGCATGTACTACCATAAATCTCTTCTTACAGGGATCTAAGTCATGTCTCTTCAAAATCGACAGGGGACGATAAGGGAAATTATCTTCATCACTTTCGGGTTGTGCTGCTGTAAAGGTGACAGAGTCGGGGTTGTTGTATCCGTAGACCGACGGAAATCGGCATACAACCGACCCGAACATATATTCCGCGGACACATAGTCCGCGGACATATCTTCCGAAGACTGACTGTTGAGGCTTATACTTCAACACTGCCGCCGGTACTTCCCCCAGCCCCACAGGGGTCTCCGCTTTGAATGAAAGAAGCTTTCTACCTCACCCAACTCTGGTCCCTCTCTCTGGCCAATCCCAGCCTTAGATACTGACGGGGGTTTCCTCTTTTATTGAAAATGGGAAGGACAATGGCGATGTAGGGTCATGCTCGGAGGTGTCCGATTGCTGTAGCAAGCTAGCAGAATTCGCGAGAACGTTAAGATAGTCTAGAGATTGTGGGCATATTTCTTGGCTTGATGGATGTCGCTTATTTTTTCACCTTTGAAGTTGTGTAAACTTTGAATCGGATATTATCCCGAGCTGCTGTCGACTGAAGCCGTTGTTGAGCAAGCAGTCCGATTCAATGGAAGATTCTTGGCTACAAGACAGAGCTGTAATTAACATACCTAGAGTTCGGAATAAACGTGAATTCACCATTCCATTTCTACTTAAATATCGCCATTCTCTATATCTCCCAAGCTCAGTTCAAACTTGTCAAGGAATTGAGGCGTCTGAAGGCCGTCCACTCCGAAATCATATCCATCCAAGTGTCCAATCTCGTCGAAGATTTGAGACGCGAATTCAAAATGGCCATCTCCAAGCTCAGACATCATCTTCTCGTCTGAACATGTTTTGTCTGATTCAGAAGCCTCGCCTTCAGCAGCCTGACTAGGGACATCAATGTCAATAAAGACTAGGCATGGACTTGTAAGTCGTGCTGAAGTCAACAATAGAGTAAGTGAAGAGTCCTCCGAGTAACAGCCAGCAGCCAATGAAAGATCAATAGTCCGTGAGAGGCGGAAATAGAGGATAGGTTCCTGCAAAAGGAAATTACCCCAATCATCGACAGACTGAAGAACAACAGTTGACTTGGAGCAAAGTGTGCTATCAGGGTGAGTTGAAGCCGGTCGTGAGCCGGTATCGAGGGTTCCTGAAATCGCGCAGTCGATAGCTCCCCTAATAAAAGCCCACACATCGTCAACACCATCATAAAGGTTCTGTAGTCCCTTCATTGTCTCCATGTATATATTGAGTCTGCCTTGTTTCCGGGCCGTTTGTGATGGTAGCTTTGCCAGCTTGACATCAAGGATATGTAGGACCAGTGGCAGAGCTGCATATGCGACACTGAAACCGTTAGCCAAGGCCAAGTACAGTTCGTACTTGAACTTACATGCTTACTGGTAGAAACTTGGCGACTTTGAGTTGAACCAACTCCTTGAGGTTGTCTGTGATCCCCAATCTAGCATCCTCTAGCTGGTTGCGCGTCTGTTGCAGTCTGTCGTCTAGACCAGCTCTCGGAGATGTAATGCTAATAACAAAAGCTTCATATTGATATAGAGCGACGCGAGCGGAACTTACCGAAGGTCAGCTGTCCGTACAAACCCTTGAACTGTAGTGAATGACTTACTAATAGTATATATACATCAAATTCGTGTAGAGAACGAGAGACTTCTCACTGCTGATAATCCCAGCTGGGGTAGGGAACTGAATAGTTGCCTTGTCAAACCAGGCATCTAAACTGTTCTCGCAGAAGCGGATAGATTTGCTGATATGCTGTTGGTTCTGGATTATCGGGGAAATGGTATCTATAGCAGCTTGTCTCGTGCCATAGACTGTCTGGATCACACTGGTAAATTGAATAGCCAGTTCGCATAGGCTGATAAAGAGTTGGACCAGGTTTCGCTTAGTCTGTGTTGAGTATACCTGCGACTCCTGAATCTCTTTTTCAAAGTCCTGCTCAGTCAAGTGACACTGATTTGGATCTATTGAGCTAATGTGCAGCTGTCTGCGAACGCCGAGCGGTAGGATTCGATCTCTGACTATGCAACACCACCAAAGGCGCTTCAACTTATTCGTTAACGGTGAGTTTGGATCTGAGTTTTTGTGAAACTGATCGGCACCTGCGGCCTGGGCTAGATGAATAGCTGTTGCAAGCAAAATCGAGTTGGTACGGACCCGGTCTTGTGTTGTCGCATAGTAAGTTAGTAGTAATGCTCCTTGTGCGTTAGATACAAGATCTTTTCCTCTGCAGATGTCAAGCAGAAGCTACCACCAAGTTAGCTTCAATATCGAGACTCTAATGACGGGTAAGTCTGGTTACCTTGGCACGGCGATAATATTTCTCTCTAGCATTACGTCTAGATGTGAACCCGAGCCCTTTTAAAGTCGAGAAAGGAACAAACTTGGCATATTAGCTAGATGATAGGAAGAACGGCTCCAGATGTCTCACACTGCATGAAGCAAATAGCATTGCTTGGAGTACAAAAAGTGAAACAGTTGACGCAGCGCCAGGCTCCTGGTCACTTGAGTAAATGCGCCAGAATAGGGCCTCGTCCAAGAGTGGAAGCCCAGGATGAACATGCAGGAAATATTCTCTGACAAAGTCATCTAGGGCATCTGGGGTAGGAACACTGAGACAACTCTGAGATTCGAGGTAGTGAACATCATCAGGCTCCAATCCCGACGTATCAAGGACAAGAAATGAGTAGTAAGAGTATATGACTGTATTATAGTGCGCTCTTGGGTTAATCTGGACTTGCTGTGCGCCAGAATCTGGTGAGATTGTATCAGTATTGAACTCGCCCACTTAAATTGCTGGAGCTGTACCTGTTTCAAGTGCAGTATGCACTTGATGTTTATTTGATGGCTGATCCTGGTTGATATAATTGTTGAATTCTGCGTTTGTAGAGTCCCCAAGCTCTTGAAAGCACGTGGACGGGCTTCCGGGAATTGGCTCTGAGTCATTATCGGAGAGTAAAGAGGCTAGATTCAAATCACTTGGTGAGGTTGAGTCGGCCACTTCAGCGATCTTGCTTCCTTCTTGCGGCTGTTGGAAAGTATTTCGAAACGATATGCGCTTCGGCCTTTCAACTACCACTGGCATTCTTTTACGACTGTTCAGTCAATATTTAGCCAATTTGACTTGTAGGAACAACTCACTATTTGGTCCGTCGAGCTGTGATGACGCATTCAGCATCGTCAAGGGCGCAATTTGTGCATCTTTGTGGTTTATGAATAACGTCGCAGCGAACTTTTCTAATGCGGCAGTTCAAGCAAGCTTTAGAAGCTCGCCTCCGCGCTGGCGCTGACTTTGGTGTCTTTGGTTCCTGCATGTCTAAGGTTGAAGTTGGCAACGTGTGTTCAGTTGAAGATGCATTGATGAAAGTTAAGACTGGTCGAAGTAGAAAAGATGGCCCGGCGGATTAGAGAGTTCAAACGTGGGGTAGCATTTTGCGGGGTAAGCTGGGGAAGTTCACGGACCTACGAGTGATGAAAGTAATTTTTGGCATTATTATTGTGGTCAAGCCTCCTTTTTCCTTTGACCTTCCTCCACCAGTCACAACAGTTGAATTAACACTAGCTTAACAACAAACTTTCGCTACCGGGATCTTCGGACTCTCGTAAACACGAACGTAGCGAAGGTTCAAATTGCTGATCGATTATACCAAACTCAATCTTGGCGACCAATGCCAACTGTCACGCTCCAATTACCAACCAATCCCCTAAATCCCGGTCATCCACCATCCATACCACTTCTGCAGCCCCTCGGTTGAAATTTTCAGCCGAGGGAGAAATTTCAACCGAATATTCCCAAATCTAGTTAGACAGTTTCACCGCCAACAAACCCCCAGTTTTTCACAGACGGGGACTAGAGTCTTTGAGGCCATCCTTGATTAACCGTCGCAGGATCTTGCCAGACCGAGATTTAGGAATTACATCAGTAAACACGATGCCGCCCGTGATTCGCTTGATGGGAGATAGGCGCTTGTCCATGAAGGCAAGGATGGACTCGGCCGTTACATTCGGCTTCTTTCGGACGATATGCGCCTGGGGATGTTCTTGTCCGTCGCTGTTGATTTCCTGTCAGAGAGCTGTCATTGCAAAAGAGGGATATACTCTTACCGTAGGACTCGAATAACTGCGCAGTCTAGTACACCTTCGTGCTCTAAAAGATGGCCTTCAAGTTCGGATGGTGCCACCTGGTAGCCCTTAACCTTGATGAGCTCCTGAGAGTCACTGTCAGTAAACCGTATACGGTGGTTGTGACGGAAATACCGACCTTTTTGCGATCAACAATAGTAATCAGTCCCGTCTTGTCGATCTTGATTATGTCCCCAGTCTTGAGCCAGCCGTCATCAGTGAAAGAGTCCTTGGTGGCAGTAGCGTTCTTGTAGTATCCCTTAAATATGTTAGGTCCTCGAAGTAGAGCCTCTCCCTCTTCTTCATAGCCAATAACTTTGCCATTCTCGTCAAGAATCTTCATCTCCATATTAGGCACCAAGTACCCAACGCTTCCAGGTAATGGAATCTCATCAGGTCCATATAGTGAAACCGCCATTGTAGCTTCACTCATACCCCAGCCCTGTCGGCAACGAGCGCCAGTCTTGGTGAAGTGTGTCTCAAGTCTCTTTCCCAAGTCAGCTTGGAGTGGTGCTGCTCCACATGTGATAAATTCAACGCTAGAGAGGTCGTACTGGGAGACGAGAGGGCTCTTGACAAACATCGATACCACTGGGGGTGCGAAGACAAGACATGCTATTTTGAAGTCCTGAATAGCGCTGAGAAACGTCTTCATGTCGAATCCTGGCATGACAACGGTAGTACAGCCCTTCTTGACATTTATCATGCAGAAACTAATGAGGCCCACTGAAACGATGCGTTAGCATGTGCGTCATGAAGTCGGGATAGCTGGTAAGAGACGTACGGGCATGGTAGAAAGGGAGAAAGGCGCAATGAACGTCGTTGGTTGCAAAGGTTGGGTCATTCTTTCGCTTCCTTGCTACTCGATCGAGATGCACGCTTTGCTCCGCGTTGGCAACTAAGTTCCGATGGGTAATCTCGCAAGCTTTGGGAGGACCGGTTGTGCCACTGCTGAAGTTCAGAACAGCTGGTCTGGGAAATATGTCAGCCTTAGTAAAATACACTGTCAATAATGTAACATACTTATCGGCAAGGATCTTGGCGTCTGTTATCTTCTCCCACGAGTAAGTTCCATGCCTCAGCAGGCTTTGCAAAGATGAAACGCCATCGACCGTGCTACCGTCCTTCGAGTCGACAAGGATCAATGAGCTGGATGGCAACCCTACAACCTGTGCTGCTTTCTTCGCCACCTCAAGTCGCGTGCTATCAGTGAAAATGCATTTAGCTCCCGAAACCGTGATCTGGTTAGTCAATTCTGCATTTGTTAATATCTGACCGTTGAACGTGTCGCATTTCTAAGCGACTTGAAGACTTACCTGTGTAGGTATATCCTGGGTTGGCTCCAGTAAAGATCCCCCCAGAAGCAATTGATCCCAAGATTACCGCGGGGTAAAGAATCTGCTAGGATTAGCCGAAGCGAACGTGCGATGTTGACTGATAATACTAACAGAGTTCTCACAATACCCCAAGACAACATCGCCGTCTCGTATCTTGAAAACATGCCGTAAGCCAGCAGCCACAGCTTTGATTGTATGTTCCAATTCCGCTCTGTTCATTCGTTGGGTCGGGTCATGGGCAGTAACATATACGGGTTTGTCTGGCGAGGTTGGCTGCGATTCATCTGAGGGTATGTCTTCCAGTGATGTCAGTGGCTTTTAGGTCTGAAGAATAGAGAGGAGGTATGTACCGAACATGTAACTGAGGAGATCAACCTCAGGGATATCAATCTCGTATTTGGAGGAGAAAATCATGGTGACGATTTGCAAATGATGTTGTAAGGTAGCAGTTGTTGAAGTAGCGTGAATTTTATTATGCAGAGAATGATTATAGCTATATGAATAAGTGCTAAATAAGAAAAGATCTTAACTGGCCTTATTATAACTATTCTCCCCTTACAATGAGTCCCTTGAATGGGTTAATTTGTTGATCAACCATGCCTTGGGTAAATTGCGTCACATTTTTGCCTCGGCTTGATTTAGGTACGCCAAGTCGAAATGGTCATTATTCGGACATAGGTACAGCTATTGAGAAAGAAGGTCGTTTATTAGAGAGTTTTACCTACAGCTGAGACAATCCTTCTATTGTACCTCGGGTAAAAACCTTTCAAGAATGAAGAGGAGAATTTAATCAGGTTAGGATCCATCATGCACTACGGGCGCCGCCGCCTAGCTTTTAGCAGCGCAGAAATGGCCGAGACCCCACGGAGAGACCCCATGGGTAGGCCATGCCCGCTGTTCAGGTCTACGACATGCTTCTAAACTTGATTGAGTCACACTGTTCTTAATATAGATTATGACGAGGTTTAGCATAATTTTACGTAAATTCCGCAGGCTCTTTGACTATTCTTTTATTGAAAGCTCAAATTTAAGAGAGTTTAGACAAACAGGAAGCACTTTGACTACTTGCTTTTGAATCTGGCCGAGAGCTGACGCTTATCGCGCGCCTCACGTTGATTACTTGGTTATTTCTCAAAACCAAATAAAGGTCTTCAGTCTTGGTGCACCCCGAGCCCAGAATAATATATCCAAGATCACATATTGATAGAGGCCTGCTTTCGAATAGTTTGGCACAATTCTCCTTTTCAAGAGATGGTAGCCTACGCAGCCACTGGGGTATTCGAGCCAGTCAATCCACATGCTTTTCTTTCTCAGCGAGTAGTCTGTAATGCCATTACTGTATAAATATATACCGCTCAAAATCGGCAGTACTAAGAACAAGTTTGATCAATCTGCTTCCGACAGAATTACTTCCACCAGGTCAATGTCTCCCAATATGGACCGATCTAGTCTTCATCGAAAGCTTCATTACTAATCTTTTCTATTGCACGACGAATAGATTGCCGACAAAAGCCATTGGTGTCGATCCCGACTTCCTGAGCATGATCGATAACTATGTTGATCCACAACTGACAGTATATATCCTATTCTTTTCTCGACATCTCAGCCACGTCTGTAGTCTCCTTGTTGAAATTCTTGTCCTTGATCAGCAGGTCCCAGATGAAACGAATGCCAACATCTAGCTTCACCCGTACAACCGTCGGTTCAACACTATCCTGGTAGTCTTGATGGTTGATATTGAGTGCCAAACCAGCTTTAAGGAGAGGTAAAAAGCTGATTAGAGAGGGATGCGAAATTATTCCCTATTTTAGCTAGTAAAATAATATATCTTGAGACCTGATAGGTAAAAATTAGCTATAAAGTACTATTTAATTTTTATTATCTTATTTTAGAACTGGAGGAAGTTTGGTATAGTTAGTTAAAGTCTGTCTATTTAAGAC
>JABCJY010000389.1:0-110735 GCA_013184415.1 Fusarium concolor | reverse complement strand
CCCCCAAACAATACACCCCCTTGTCGTTAAACGGTACCGTTCCATCACGATCTTTGCAAGGTTCAAGGGTCAAGGATCTCGGCCCTGTTAGCTTGCTGGAGTATCCGTATTGTTGATGATTATCGATGAATCCTAATGTTGCAGATACAGATCTGTGTATGGCAAGCCGATTCTGTGGCTCTTTCGTTCTCTTGGGCTTTTTCATGGGAATCGAGCTTCTTGACCATCTGTTTCGGTGTAAGCGGAACCACCAAAGCGACGTTGTGTCGTATTTGGCTGACTCGAAGTTACTTTTTTACCGAGGGAAGACCACCAAACTCAAAGCCTTCTCCATCATTCAAAATGGATGGCAAAAAAGATTTGGTAGCGTCTATGACCCCTCTCTGTGCCTCAGGCCAAGGCGACTTTTACCAAACCAGCGGCTGTTGAAGAGAGTATAACGGCACCAAGAGGGAATCTTGTGGATGACTCGATGATACCAACTCAGCTAGAGCATGCCCGCCCGTTGAGTCTAAAAAGTAGCTTTCCATTGGCAGGCATGGGTCACCCTGTCTGAACTATCCGCAAAGGCTACTCTGATTGCTTCTTTGTGTTTGTATATCCATTCACATGCGGGGGGATAAGGTGACCAGGCGAGCTGAAAATGCGTGATATCGTAGATGAAACTTTCCCATCCCTTCTCGCTCTAACTTGTAAAGGCCCTGGCCCGAGACAATCCCCGTTGCTCTGCATTCTTGCTCGGCTCGCTTACACGAAAAACCTGCATCATCTCCACGCATCAGTCGGCAAACATCCATGTCGTGAGCTTCAGTGCCTTTGCGCTTTGCCCTTTGGGGATCTAGTCATGTTGTAAGTGCAGGTGTCTCCTCTCAATATTCATCGTCACCAGCTGAGGAGCTAATACGGCAATAGTGGCATTCTCATGTGTGCCTCGAAAAACGCCATAAGCCAGCAAAGTCAATGTGCCCTTGTGCTGACCAGAACATCGTCAACAGGGAAATCCCAGTCATTTTCTGTTGCAGTGTACCGTAATGATCAACATGAGGGTTACATGACAATCTCTCAGGGTACTTGTCACTATATCCTGAACATAGACAGCCTCAAATTGGGCATACGGACATGACAAAGGGTCCTCGTTCAGATAAACAAGCAACTTGTCTGATGTACCAGCTTCCGTAACCCAATTTGACAGTTACACCATGCTGGGAGTATCGATATCAATTGATACTGGGTTCTGACCACATTCCATTGCTCCTTGTACTGTGTTTTGCACCCTACCGTTGCCCACCTCCGGGGACAGCTGGGATGCGGCTACATACTCTCAGGGACTACGCCACGCCGCTTGAGCTGTTTGGTCTGAGGTGTGCTTCAATGGAGGATACCACCATTGATCGAGAGCTGTGTGTGGTCCTCCTTCTTTGCTTTGCTCTTCTTAATATAAAATCCCCGAGTACGCCATCCAAGAAACTCTCTTTTGTCAGATCCAGCAGCATATCATTTCATCTCCTTCTCCTGTTCCCTTCCTAGTATTCACACAACCACTTACAGCCACAATGGTTCAATTCACTCGTGCCGACACAGGCATGTCTGGCTTGCCCACGGAGCAAGCAGCTGCGGATCGCAAAGAAGGCAGTCCCATCTCCAACCGCGTGAGAAACGCCATCGTCATTGTCCTCGGAGAATTCTGCGGAACCTTCATGTTTCTCCTCCTCTCTTTCATCGGCGCCCAAACCGCCCTCCTCACCAACGATCCCTCCAATCCTAAGGCACCCCTGGAGCCTTTCTCTTTGATGTACATTGCTGCTTCTTTCGGTACTGCTCTTGCTGTCAATGTCTGGATCTTTTACCGTGTTAGCGGTGGCATGTTTAACCCGGCTGTAAGTGACACTCGCATCCACTTTGATTTACTCACATGCTCATTTTCCCTTTCTTTAGGTGACTCTTGGGTTGGTCCTCGTCGGTGCTGTAACACCTCTCCATGCCCTTGCTATTGTTCCTACACAACTTGTTGCCGCCATCGCTGCCGCGGGAGTTACCGACGGTCTCATCCCCGGTCCACTCACTGTCACAAATGCTCTCGGCAATGGCACAACTATTGCGCAGGGCGTCTTCATTGAGATGTTCCTCACTGCCCAGCTCGTCTTGACCGTATACTTCCTTGCCGTTGAGAAGCACCGCAGCACCCATCTTGCCCCTATCGGCATTGGTATCTCTGTCTTCATCGCCCATATCTGTGCGACAAACTGGACAGGCACATCCATCAACCCTGCTAGATCTTTTGGCCCTTCTGTCATCGCTGGTTTCCATGGGTATGATTGGATCTACTATCTTGGTCCTTTCATGGGTTCTCTCCTGGCCTTTGGCTGCTATAAGGTCTTTAAGGTGCTCGAGTATCAGACCGCAAACCCTGGCCAAGACGACGATGATTTGGAGAGAGGCAAACATCATCATCGCTTCTTCGGCCATGAGAAGGAGCCCATTTCTCATTCTCACACTGATACCATTGAACACAAGGATCACGATGCCCCCCAGCGAAATGACAGCGTCATCGACGGTGAGATGGCACCAGTCTAGGATGATTCCGATGACCGGGAATGCTCAAACCACATGCCCAGTACTGGCTGTATGACTGGATGAGCAGTACAGGATCATGAGTGCCGTTACATTTCTGGGATGGCACAGCGGACTCCAACACAAGGCTGGGTCTATGTGTTGAACCATTTACTAATACATTGAATCAGTATCTTTAACACGATGATGTCTTTTAATGGGGCCCTTTGGGAAGGGAAAATTGGGGATACGAGAAGGATGCATAACAAAATGAGGTCTTCTATGCATGGGTTCCGGAGTACATACAGTTTCAATTAAGGCATTTGGTTTCCAAGATGTTATGTCCGTTCAATTTCCCCGATTATCTTGAAAGTCATTCCGTTCATCATCGTCCTTAGCAGTCAATGCCATGGCCTCTTCTTCCTCAGGACTCCTGAGGTTTTTCACCCGCATACAGGCCTGGAAACCACCAACAACGACCCAAAATAACAGCGAGATGTAAGAGATTATGCCACCGAGATAGATGACATAAAAAACGGCTGGTCCAAGATGTTTCGCTATGAAGTTAAGACTTGCATTGGTGGGCCCGCTGTGAGCAATGAGGTCCATAAAGGTCCCGGCAGCAACGAGGAAGAGACCGAAGAGCCAGAGGATGCTCATGATGGGGAGAATCATGGCCCAATCTCGAGTTTCATAGAAGAAGCGGTTGAATCGTTTCGTCCATGGTGCCATGAAGGATATGCGGGAAGCTGTTGTGAAAAGGAGAAAAACCTCGAGAGTAAGAGGAATAAACAGAGGGATGATCATGACCCAGCGCACAAAGAGGTGTGGTATTGTCAGATAACCGAGCTGGAAGGACCACAGGCCATAAATGGCGGTTTTGAAGATTGAGTTTTCTGTTGACATTATGTGATGATCTTAGAAAGCAGAGAGAGGTTCGTGGTTTGGGCTGAGAAATCCAAGTTGAAAGGTTGAAGCCATGAAGTTGTTAATTAGACGTTGACGCAGGGGTAAAACTGCTATCTAAGCGCTGATTATCTCGCCCCGCTGTACCGATTTATGTATATCCTTGTTACAGTCCACCGGGAATTAATCGGAAATTAGGAATCTTTGATGGTTGTGTTAATTAAAACTCGAAATTGATAATTCTCATTTTAATAAAGTTTAGGAATCTTGAAGCAAAGTAAGATATCGATTGCTGACGCTTTTCAGCTGTGATCATACCTGAAGCGCTCCCTATGTAAGTCCCGCTTGAACAAGCATCATGCAATACATTGCAAACTCGAGACCAGAAAAGACAGCACCAGGATGCACAGAATTGTTCTCGAGTACTCAGCTGAATGCCGTATAACTCCCCAACCAAGTTATGGGATGTCACTGTTTCGCATATGCATGGGATCTATGTTCAAGTAGATGATCACATGCAGTGCTGGGCGAACAGAACGGCTGTGTTAGTGAGAGGCAACCTGCAAAATAAACATTTACATGCATGGCATCACCTGCAGGTATGACAGTGGTTAGCAAGTCGAGGAGTAGTTGCCCCGACAGGTAGGTTGCAGAAAAATCGGGATTAAGGTATAAGGATAGGTCAGGGTGATATGAAGATGAGGATAATTTACCTGAAGTCTTGGGGCCTAAATGCCTAATTACTTATGTCAATGGGCTCTTGGTGTCCTAGTTAGTTTTTGAACCACCTGCGCGAGCTCATATGTAATATTGTTGGTGTAACAGAGCTGGATTGTGACATGTAGCTAGAGAGTATCGGGTGATGAATCTCTTCAGAGGGCACGGATGTTCCATGTCACTTTTGTATCCATAAGGATCGATTCGATTTCAAAACGTGACCATTGTTGATAGTTTCTAATCCAATTCTTTCCTGGCTTTTGTTACAATTATTAGAGCATCCACTACACCGGGCCTTGATGGCCCTCTTCCGCCGCGAAAGTGGATATTATCGGATCCGTTCGACCGAGGTTGTTGATTCCGCAATGGATGAAAGGATACTTGACCGAGATGAAGTGAATTTTATAGACGGACTACACTTGTTTTAAAAATAGTAGGATGAGTGAGTTATAGCAAGGAGAGAAGTCGTCCCTGTCTTATCAGATGCTGTTGCCGGTTCCTCGGTACCCGGGAATGGTTGTGGAGCTCCAAACGGTGCCTAGGTATTCCGGTTCCGACTTCGCCTCGTTTCGTTGTTTAGGTATACAAATTGAGAAGATATATTGCTGAAAGTTAGGCCTATGTTGTCAATTTGATGACTGAAAATCATGATTGTATATTGTTTCATTGGCAGGGTAAAAAATTGCCGTGAGCTACTATGCCTTAAAAACTGGTTGATCATTATGACGAACCATCCGACCTGAGATACCAATTTACAGGACATGTCCAGTGCTGTACCGTTCTATACCGATGGCTGCGCCTTCCCTTAGAACATCCATCCCAAAGAGCACATGACCCACGTGATCATCTTTGGAGTTAGTCCTTGATTTCCAAATATGCCTACAATACTTGCTTCTTTCATTGACTACAAGATCATGTAATACAATTCATCGTATGGCCCTTGATTGACTTTTTCTACTGAGGATCTCTCTTACACAAGTCTGGCCTGACAGGCCTAGAACCCACTCGTCCCTCCGAGCTGGGGCCTTCCGACGTCTTGCGCCGGCCCAACGCAGCATCAGCTCCGTGTACTGTGTTCGATTTTTGGCCCAAACAGTCACAAGACGGAGAATTCTCGTCCTAGTCGGCTTCTTTACTGTGCCTTATTTTCGACCCCTAAAGGAAAAACCACCCTCAGAGTCTGGATACGTTCTTCGGCGCAATAATCTACAGCCTCATCATCGGACAGACCCGGCCAAGTTCTAGGTGGGGTTCAATGTCCAACGCGGGGCTCTCACGACTCTTACCGATTTAATTACAATACCTTGTTGAACGAGAACTCACGAGACGTTGTGGCACAACATGTCGTCGGTAAAAGCCACAAAGAAGAGCGCCTTCTCGTGTGAGCCGTGTCGTAGACGCAAGGTCAATACAACCATTGTTTCTCTCGTCAACCTGTACTGATACCCTCTCAGGTCAAGTGCGGCGGCGAACAACCTATTTGCAATCGCTGTGCTGCTAGAAGCGATGACTGTATTTACAAACTGTGGGACTGACCCTCGGCCTCTCTGTGCTTTCTGAGCAATTGCTCACGTGTCATAGAAACCCGACTCTGTCTTACACTCAACGCCTTGAGGAACGCATCAAAGAACTCGAGGATCAACTCGCTGCCATCAAATCTCCTCCTTCAGTCCCCGCCTCAAATCATTCGAGCCCGGGGGTTTGGAACGGCCATGATTTGAGCCGCCATGTGGATGACCATGCAATGACAAGGAGCTTCATGGGGCTCAAGATCGACGACAAGGGTGGCATTACTTACCATGGGCCTACTAGTCTTTTCAATCTTCCCAGTGACCCTCACAAGCATAAACCAGATTCGATATCATCCATTGACTCAGATGCTCACAGGAGAGAGCGATTGGTTAACAATGCATGGCATCAGCGTGCGATGGAGAATTTGTCTGATATTCCAGTACGTTAACGCCATCAGGCGTCTTGTTCATCTCAGCTCACGTCGCACAGGAACCATTTCAATATCTCCTGAATGTCCATTGGTGTTGGATTCAACCTCTCTTCAATTTCATCTATAGGCCGGCATTTACTCGTATGCTTCACCCCGTATACCATTTCAGAGATAACTAACCCCGGCAGGCGACATGCAATCCATGGGACCTTACTATTCGCACACGCTCCTCAACGCCATGCTATCACATTCTATCCGTTGGGGCAAAAGTGATCCTTCCACAAAACAACTCCTGGATCAGTCCTATGACGGAGGCGCTGTCTTCGCAAAACATGCCAGGAGTATGCTTTTTGATGAGCTAAGTCGAGGTGTTTGTACCATCCCAACAGTCCAGACATTACTTCTCCTCAGTGCTGGAGAATGTGGTCACGGAAACACGACACAGGCTTGGATCTATAGTGGCATTGCCTTCCGTCTCATCGACCATCTGGGTATTTGCGTCGATGGGCAGAGATATCCAGGATCTGTCCACCTGACCGATGAAGAGGTTGAGATTCGACATCGGCTTTACTGGAGTTGCTACTTCTGGGATAAGATTATCAGCTTATACCTCGGCCGCTCGCCTTCACTGCAACACACACTTGTATCTCCGCCCCAGATCATCAGTAAGTTCATTACATCCTCTCTGAGCGTCGCTTATAAGTTCTAGTGGACGACTCGGCCGAGAATGAGCTTTGGGTCCCCTTTGATTCCCCCCATGGATCGGATTGGAAGTACCCTCCTGCAACAGCTCACTCCACGTCTTGTTTCATGAGTGCTTGTCGACTGTCTGTCATTTTCAACGAAATCCTCATTCACATGTATGATCCATTACTGGAGAATACAGAGGCAGAAATGCAAGAGTGTCTGCAGACACAAGACCCTGCCATGAAACTATGGTGGAACCAGCTTCCTCCACACCTCAAAATCGAACTTTCCGCCATGCCCGAACTGGCACCACCGTCTCATATTGTCACCATGAAGTGAGCATCTTATTTAGACGCCCTCGAGAGTTTTAGCTAACTATAGTGAAGTGCTTTATACCATACGTTCAGAATTCTCCTCTTCAGGCCCATGCTCACTTGGCAGGTATATCCAGAAGACGAAGGCCCTCATCCGATGCAAAACCATCTTGTGGAATGCGTCACATCTGCAACATCTATCATTGCCATTTTTGATCTGTTCTGCAGAACATTTACCATTAATCACTGTGTTCTATCGCTCTCATACAGCGTGTATATTGCAGCAACGATCTTCCTTTTACAGGTGCAGGCTACTCCTGAAGACCAGCAAGCAAGTCGTAAACTGAACTTTTGCGTTCGTGCCTTGCAACAAGCCAAGAATGTCAATCCAGGTAAGTGTTCCCTCTGAAGAGCTGATTCAATTCTAATGCATAAACACGCAGTGATTTCAAGTGCGCTGGATTTAATTACCAGAGAAATGGCCAACCTGGGGCTCAATACCGGCTTCAGCACCCCTTCACAACAACAACCTCAGCCCATGCCACAGCCCATGCCGGATGTTTCAATGCCTACAGATATACCGATTTCCGAGACCATTTACCCGCCCACTTTCGAAATCCCTGCACAGCAATCTCCTTACGAACCCGAGCAGCTGTTCCAGACGCCATGGGCTGATAATATGAACCCGAATGCAATGGCTGTTGACCGTGGAGTTTTCGAAGCGCTATCATCATTTGAGCCGCTCAGTGTACGAGTGGGCGCTATTTACGAGTCAGGGAACAATCCCCAGAACTTTGGCTAAGAAAGCATATCATGTGACGGATGCAAAGTGGAAATATCGCCTTGATTACAATCACTGGACAAAGTTACCAGGGCAAATCAGGGTCACCAGAATCGGGGCGAGTTCGAAGATTCAACTTGCCAGACAAGCTCAGCCGTAGCGGGCGCGTTGAACCTCCAGGCTGGGCAATGGTGCTGCAAACACACAGCCAACTGAGGTCCCATCCAAAACAGTAGCGACGAGATCACCAACGAATCCAATGTCCTGGTTGTGCCCCCTTCCATCAGGATATGGAACCTGGCCCATCGCTTTGAATGATATCAGCTGCAGAATCACTAAGCAAGTCCCCTGAAGCAGTGCGGCAAATCCTACGAGAGATAGACTCTCTTGGTAACCGTGCTGTTGACCTCAAATCTCATGCTGGTACATGATATTACGGTCTGACAGCCTGCACAGCCTCACGGCTTCTGTAAAGAACAGCTAGTCCGAGTGATAGTCGAAGCAGTTTTGCAGGCTGCTTTTGATGCATCAGGGGGATCAAGTCAACCAACAAATCAGGACAAAGTGGAATAAGCAGCAGCAATACCCTCAATGGAAGAAATCAAGTTAAATACAAAATAAATATACAAGAAGATATCATTCGCACAATGGTGAGGGCATTCGTTGGTACAGGCAAACACACCTCCTTCTTGTGCGATCCTTTCTGTCAATCATAATTTATGAATCATTGTTGTGATCGACGCTTCACATCCCACAAATCTTCCGCATTTCCTCTAAACAGCCTCTCTTTGAGATGTTCATCATCACCGCACCATTCGACTACCTTCTCCATCCAGGGTTTGATATCTAATCCCTCAAACCTGGTATGAGGCCAGTCAGTTGCAAACACAACGTGGGACTTGCCCGCGACCCGAATGACTTCCTTGGCAAGAGGATCCAAATCGCTGTAGTCGGGCAATTTGCTCATACGATAAGGGGCTGACAGCTTGACATATGTGTGGCCATTCTTAAGGAGGTTGATAAGAGATGAGAAGCCGGGTATATCATAAGGGGCGACGGCTTGGTATTTCTTGAGGTCGGGGTGTCCCAGGTGATCTATGCAGAACTTGACGTTGAGTTTCGGGACAACGGGTTCGATGAGAGCAACCATGTCCATGGAAACATAGACCTGAACAACCCATCCCAAAGGCCTCACAGCATCAGCGTAAAGCGTCAATTGATGCTCCAG
Source organism: Fusarium concolor (assembly GCA_013184415.1). NCBI lineage: Eukaryota > Fungi > Ascomycota > Sordariomycetes > Hypocreales > Nectriaceae > Fusarium > Fusarium concolor. Next base: position 101,610 of record JABCJY010000389.1, on the reverse strand, counting down.
CTCTTTCGCATCCATCTCCAGCTCATTCGACAACAGATTGAGCCTCACACCACGCACGCCCAACTCATGCCATGCACGCAATTCGTCTGCATTGAAGTCCTCGGGGTCAATCGTGACAACACCTCTCCCACGCTCAGAGTCAAGTGCACGCAGACCATCGAGCAGGCATGAGTTATTGAGACCGTAGATGGATGGCTGGACGAGGACTATGTTTTGCAGACCAACGCTTGCCTCAAATGCGAGTGCTTGATCGAGGGTATGTGATTCTGGGGTGTATTTTGCTGAAGGGTCGAGCTCATAGTTTTCAACATCAACGATGTGCATATGTGAGTCCCATGAGTCGGGAGGAATAAGCTGGGTGAGGTTGGATAAAGACATTGTGGAGTTGTTGTGGTATGGCAACAAAGAGCAGATTATGTGAGACTTATAGAGAGAAGTAAGTAGTTACTATAAGTACATAGGTAGCTACGAAAATATCTCCGACTGGGGAACCGAGGTCGGCCGAGTCGGCGGGGAAGGTGACGTTCCGTTCGGGGGCTATTAATAAACCCGATATTCTGAGAGTTGCGAAATACACTTTTAGGTTACATTGCCATCTTATCTCAATATAACTTGCAGTTATTATTTATGAATCTGCGAACGGCTGTAGTGATCCTTGCTGGCACGTGTTAGAGGGTTTGCATGCGAAAATGTTGAGATTGCGATTGCATACATGGGAGGTGCATAAGTTGAAAGACAAGGATATCCTTAGCTTCTTGCTGAAAAGTTGTGTTCGCTTGTTAATGCTGCGCGTATAGACAGGCATGAAGCGTATTACAGCCAATATAACAAAATACGCCCGACTTGAAAGCCAGCGTATAAAACCACCTGGTTTTCGTATTTCAAATATCCCGCAGCCCTGTCAGTTCATAATCAGCACGCCAACACAGCCTCAGTCGTTTAATTCCATAGCCCATGTTGAGTCAACAACTAGCACAGCCATAGTTAGGTACTGTACGGTATTTCACTAATAACAAACAGCGCGGGGCAAAAAGACCCTTGAAACTGCCGGTATCCACGCCACCTTCCCAAAAGAGGAAGCAGAGCTCTTCAAAGTCCAATCGTCATCTGCGGCTTCGGTGACGCAGCTGCCATCCCCGCCACACCTTCCACTCTAAAGATTTGTCATTGACCGACCGTCCGAAAAACTTCAAATATCAATGCGATTCCCTCGATAACGTCGCCTACAACAGCACACTCAATCACATTTACTAGCGACTACTACAACATGACTTCTCATCTTCCTCCCTTCTTGGCACGCCTCGCCCGCCCCTTCACACAATCTGCACGCCTCTCGATCACTTTCGATCAATCCGCCGCATCAGTTATCCCCGAGGGCGCCCAGCGCTGCACCGTCGCCGCGGGATGCTTCTGGGGAACTGAGCATCTGTATCGCAGACACTTTGCCGATAAGGGTCTTATCGACGCCAAGGTTGGCTACATTGGCGGTGATCTCGACAACCCTACCTACCGCGCCGTCTGCGGCGGCAAGACTGGCCGTAAGTTCCAATTACTATAGTCTCCACATGAATTATCAACTAACATGAATAGATGCTGAGGCTGCGCAAATCATCTTTGACCCTACAAAGGTCACATACGCACAACTCCTAGAATTCTTTTACAAGACGCACGACCCTACAACGCTCAACCAACAGGGTCCCGATACCGGCCCCCAGTACCGCTCCGCCATCTACTTCCACAACGAAGAACAAGAAAAGATTGCGCGTGAGGTTACGGAGAAGGCCAACAAGCAGTGGTGGAAGGGCGGTATCGTCACAGAGATTGCTCCCGCTGGAAAGTGGTGGACCGCTGAGGAGTATCACCAGCTCTACCTCCACAACAACCCCTCTGGATATGAGTGCCCTAGTCACTTCATGAGACCTTTCCCACCTTTGGAGTAAACAATTGTAACTTGGTTAGATAAATAGACGGAAAATAGCACCAATGATATCAATAGGTATGGAATGAGGATTTAGTAGAGAAATGAACATGGTCACAATATAAAAAATGCGAATTTTCACTCCACATTAAAGAAGTTTCAAGTTTTTTTTTTATTCCTTTTATAATCTTGAAATTATGAATGGGAATTCCCATCAACTACCTAGCAGATCAGTTCGACCGATAACAAGAGAGGAGTTCATTAACCTCTTCCAAGCAATAATCCTTTTTGCTAATAAAATAATACACGTCACCTACAGCGCTAGTCTATGAAGCCACTACCGCTTACTTCCGGCGGTTCTGCTGCATCATCAAAATCTGAACCATGCGGATGAAGATGTTGAGGAAATCAAGCTCAAGAGAAATACTCTCGTTGACGGGGTCACGCTTGATGACACCGGCCTGAGCAAGACGGGCGTGGTGAAGAACCTTCTGAACATCGTACAGAGTGAAGCCACCGAAGACAGCAAGACCACCATACAGCCAGAGGTTCTCAGTGAAGGCCAGGGTTCGGACAGCGGTGGCGGGGATGACGAGAGGAGCAAGACCAGAGGCGGCAACAATAGCGGCACCAGCCAGGAGAGGACCACCGATGTAGAGGTACTTCTCCTGCTTAGCAGTGGCACCTACAACAGCAAGACCACCCATCATGGCAACGGTGTAGAGACCAGCACGGCCCAGGAGAGCAGGAGGAACGAAGGCGAGGAGAGGGGCGACAAAGGCAGCCTGGGTGGCGTTGAAAGCGGTCCAGAGAGCGTACTTAGGGATGTAGCTAGCAAATTGTTAGTAAAACTGCCTCAATTCCGTCATTGACTTTCATTTCAGACTTACTTGTCAGGGCTGATAGATCGGGTTCCAATCATGGTAGCGAAGCTGAGGGCAAGACCACCAATGCCAACAACCCAAGGGTTGGTAACCATAATTCGGTACACGAAGCCAGTCTGAACCATTTGTCGAGCCGTCAATCCAATGATACCGATTCCGAGACCAGTGTGCAGGAAGGTGTTGTTCAGATATTCGCGCTCATAGATGGGCATACCGCCATCCTCACGGGTCTCCCGGTTGAAAACAGCGTTGATGGCAACGAGGGTACCACCAAAGATGGCACCTCCAACCAAAAGTCGTCGGCTCGTCGATTGAGGTGCTGTGGCAGTGCGCACAGTTTCCTGGTGATAAGATCGACCGCCAGCGCGACTTGTTCGCTGGAAGGCATTGCGGGTGGCGGCGGATGTGATGCGCGAGGTGAAGAAGTTGGATGTGGGCTTGGCCTGGACGTGGAAGCTTCGGACGGACGCGGTGTTACGGAAAGCAGTCTTGGAGAGCTCAGGAAGCCTCTGCGCAAGACGCGCAGGGCCCTGGCGGACAGTGATTGTAAATGACATCGTCGTTCTGGCGATGCAGGTGTCGATATGCAGCTGTGTACAAAGGAAAACGTTGAAGCGGGGACGAGGAAGCAAGAGGATATAAATCCCGGCAAAAGAGGACATGACGTTGGGCCGGAAGAGAGTGGAGCTTACCTAACTCCGACGTCACGTGGGTGTCCTGGTGGAATATCCTGGAAAGAACCGGCGTCTCTCAGTGACTCAATTCCATGTCAGTTGGTCAGCGCTCGGCCGCTAAAGTTCTAAACTCCAAGCGCCGTCGGATTTACAAGTGATACGCTGTGGGAATAGTTACATCACAACTACCTTCCAGTTTCTAGTTTCTTCTGTCGATGCCATTTTCTTTCTAATTCCAGTATTATTAGGAAGAATAATTTACAGCTCCATCAGGGTATCTACTAAACATCCTTCCATCCCTGTCTGCGTAATACGGCATGATATTGATATGTAGTAATGGCAAATGCTCCACGACTCTGACGCCAATGCTTAAACAACATATATCCAATGCTTCCCATTTCAACCAACACCGCATCCATTCCCAAAACATGTTCTCCAAGACGCCGCTCTTCACCGTAAGGTTCCAAGCCCTTTCTCAATGACGAAACGCACAGGTCGTCTCGCTCTCTTGGATCTGTATCCAAACGCAGACCGTGGCATGAAGTTCTGCGATGTGAGCATAGCAACGCTCATGGCTTTCGGCGCAGGATTATCTTCTTCGGATTGCCCCTGGCCAGAGTTCTCATTTGACGTGGGCTCCGTACGCTGTTGACCAACTCGATCATCAAAACCCCAGTTCGTGACGCCACCAGCTCGAAGCCAAGACTCCAAGTTCCGGCACTGACTGACATCCATCCAATTGAGTCGTCCGCATCCATTGAGGACATTCTCGACTCCTCGGCCCGTGACACGAACACAGCCACGGACACTGAGGGCTTCTAAGTCGTTCAAATGCAGTGCCACGCTTTCCAAGCTTCCATCGCTGACTGCACTCCCACAGAACGCCAACCGCAACTCTCGTAGTTTCGGTAGCCGAAGAGCAACAACCTCCGTTGCTGTGTCAGAAAGCGCACAACAGAACGAAAGATCCAAGTGTGTCAAGTTTTTGGCCGAGTTGACCAACGCAACAACGGCATTGTCCGATAGATATGTACAATCAGCAAGGCACAACCTCGATAGCTTTTCAAACCGGAAAGGCGCCCATGATTGGAACCCTGCGTCTGTAATCGATGTACAGCGCGTTAAGGAGAGCGACTCGATACGGTTCGATGCGTGTGCTGCCAGATGTGCCATGGAGCGATCTGTGATATGCTTGCAGTAGGACAGGTTTAGACGTCTGAGTTTAGGGCATCCAACCACTGTGCCAGGTGGCAGAACGTTCTGTGTCGCGTGCTTTTGTTGCTGTTGTTTGCTTCGTGTCCGAGCTGTTGAGCTTGAGATAACCACTGATTTAGAAGGTGGCGGATCAGGCACAACCCAGCCAACAACACGGCCTAATAGATTATCACCGACCTTGCGGCAATTGCTCCAATCCACCTCTTCTAACCCCTTTGCATTCTCACTCATCTCCAGGATTTGATTCGCCGAGACATCCCAAACCGACTTCATCTTCCATTTCTTGACATTTTTACCACAGCTGCGCCATAGAGCCCCGAACCCTTCATCCGTTATATGAAAGCAGTTGTTCAGGTCAATAGATACAGCACGAGTGCCAATGAACGGGGCAAGCACTTTAATAAGAACCTCATCAGTAACTTTGCGATTGTAAATCGAGAGGTCAACGTTTTGGCAAACTTTGGGTGATGTCGTCAAGAGCTTGCGCCAGTGCGTGCTCACAAGACGCAGTCGGAACAGCTCGCCGATATCTACATGCTTAAAGATATAGATCAAGATCTCGTCCGAGAGCACTGGTTTGCTCATCGTCAAGGGCCGCGTGGGCAGAGTAGTTCGTACTCGTTTGGCCGGGACATCGTCGTCGTCAACCGAAGTCTCAGAGAACGCAAACTTTATAGGCGTCACCTCTGACAAACGAGATCTCGCCCCATTGGTAGTTGGGGCAGAGCTGTCCGTTGGAGGCACCGGGGGTGCCAAAGAGTGGCGTCTTCGATTTCGGATGTTCTCCATATTGACGCTCAAAAACGGGTCAGGATCTTTGGGTGCTATGTTGCCAGTATCATCTTTTGCAGGAGACCCAGGCTTAGATGGCGTTGTGAAAGTAAGGTCGGGGAGTGATGCTCGTGTTGAGATCGTCGGTGTGGGAGGGTCGGATTTGTTGACTTTTTCCTTGACATCTGCATCGATCATATCGATATCATCGCTCTGTTTTTGATATCGCAGTCGCGCAGTTTCTTCAACTTGTTTGAGAATATCCGAAGGGCATCGTCTCCAGAACTCGTCGAGGACATCGCCAGTGATCATAATACATTCAACAGATGTGATAGACCTTACGGTGGCTGTCCGACCACGAGACAATCCAAGACTTGCGACTTCGCCAAAGTATTGGCCAGCCTTCAATCGTGGTCGTTTCGGAGTGGCTTGAGCCTTGCTTTGTATATTGTCGTCGTAAACTGGTTCGTCGTGTATAACCTCCGCCTCTCCACGAACAATGAAGAATATCTCATTTCCTGGTAAACCTTGACGGACAATATCTGTGAAGGGCGTATAGGACTTTGGTTGAACACTCAATCCCAGGAAGTGCAGAATGTCTGCAGGGAGTGTGGAGAAAAGCGGCAGCTCCTTGAGGGTTGTTCGGATGTTAATTTGACCACTCCCAATCGCACTACCAGCAGCCGGGTCCTCCATAATACCAGGGCTTGGAGATTTCCTTTTCTTGTTGTTGACAACGGTGCCATCCTTGATGGCGCCCCTTTCTCCAGTAGAAACCTCGCCGGGTGCGGCTTCCCGGGCACTGAAGTCTCCTTGAGGGGACTTGACTAATCTTCCACTCTCTTGTCGCTTTTTCTTCAGAAGATTTAAACGTTCTTGTGCCTCCTCTCGAATTGCCTTTTCCATCTCTGGAAATTTGGGTATTACGGCATGCAAATCCTCTTTCTTTAGCACCAGCAGGAGGCACTTCGTACGCGCAACAATTGTAGCTGTTCGAGGCATCTGCATCAAAACACCAATCTCGCCAAAGAATGACCCGGGATTGAGCTCAGCGTAGACTGCCTCCCCATCCCGCGAGGTCACGGCAACGACGCCTCGAACGAGCCAGTACATTGCCTTGGCTTCGTCTCCCTCTGTCACAATATGGTCATTGGGACTCTGGATCTGAGGCTTCAGGTGGTTTCCGATAGCAACCAGAAATTCCTCGGGGGCGGACATAAAAAGAGGGAAGGATCTGATGCGGTCGACTAGATCTAACGGCATGTCTCTAATGAGCGAGGCCGTGAGCGGCGAGGGCCGCACTGGCCGCGTTGGGTTGGTTTCGACATTGAAAGATCGAATCAAAGAAACAGAGTCCGAGGATGTTGCAGCAGCCGAGGCTTGTTGATGATGTGCCAAAGCCCTATAAGGCGATGGCGAGCTTGGAGAACGACCTCGCCTCATGGTTCCAGGTTTGACAAAGAGCGATGTAGCTAGAACTCAGCGATATCGCAGTGATGAGGACAATAAGCCTCCCCTCCAACAAGCTCTCAAGCCGCCGCCGCAGCTGAGGTTGGCAATTTCCTGGCGTTCTTTGCTTATGCTTGTCCCTGTTACCGAAAGATTATGACGCGAAAATGTCGACTGGATCTCGGGAATCGATCAAGGTATAACCATGCTCTAATGTGACATGCGGTGGCAATTTTTGAGAAGAACAAGATGATCGAATTTGTACAATCGTTCTGTCGACTGAGAATTCAAGGATTGACGCACCAAAGGCTTGTATGGCAGCCCAGATCGATCCACAGGGCCCGCGATAGGCGGAGGACGTTAATTCCCCAAGTTACAAACTGAATGTCGGGATAGAAGTCGCACAAAGTTCCAAGGCGGCGATTTAGAACTTTTCCGTGGTACGAGAACAAGGAGCGAGCTGCTGTGTGGGTGCGGGCGGAGAAGTTGAACGTCAAGGATGATCGCGTGGATATGTCGAAGTAGACTTTGAGAAGAGTGAGCGATGACGGCAACGCAGACAAAGAATGGAGAACAGTATAAGGACTTACCAAAGCTTGAGCGGGAGCCAAGAAACGAAGGTTATCTGATGTTCTCGGATAGACGTTGAAGAAGGAGAAAGCAGGTGGGGAGCTATCAAAGAGCAACAAGGAAGCTATTATGAGGGTGGCAATTGACAGCTCGAAGAGGAAATAAGTTGAGGGAGGTCAAGAACCATGAAGATAGATCCGCATGGGAAAAGATGGATTCCAGTCCCAGTTCTGGCCGCCACAAGAACAACGCCCACCCGCGACCAAAACCAGGACACAGAGGGCCCCTCAGCGCCCACTCACACGCACAAGGAAAGCTTGGTGTGGGGTACTGTATCGATTGTAGCTGGGCGGGCGGGCAGTGCCGTCACACACGGTGAAGAACGTGTAAGAAGCGAGCAAAAGAGCAAGGGGTCCTAGGATAGTGAAGCATTGGGTGGAGCATGCGAGCAAGCCAAAGCAAGCAAGCATCGGCAATGCAAGCAATTTGGCGGAACAAAGGCGGTTGAGAGAGTCAAAGTTTGGCTCAGAACGGCACAAAAATTGACTCTTAACGATGCGACAGTTAGGAACTGTGATGTCCTCGTGGTGGTGGCCGGTACCTTGGCAGATGTGCATGTACCTAAGATAGGTGCAGTACCTAAAGTTAGTGACGTCCTGAATGCCACGCAGGGCAGTCAGTGGAGGCATCAGAAAGTGAAACGGAGCTGTTGTTGGGGAGGGTCAGTGCGTGCTTGCGTTGACGCTCTGGCGCTTCGGTGGATGCTTCGATAAAGCTTCAGTGGATGGATGTGCTGCTCGTCATGGACCAAGACCAAACCCTTTCAAGGACCCTGGCAATGGCCTTCTCATCCTCGCTAACGGACGGCACCAAGCGCAGATGACCGAGCGCGCACAGGGCGCTTAATGGTTCATTGGTTCCTTTCTTTGGGGTCTGGCAGGGGTAAATAATCTGATCAAGAGGACCTCCGTGGGCTGTTACGACGGAAGCGACCCGATAGCTTCTGCTGATTCCATAACCGTCGTGGATAGTTGAGAGTACTAATTAAAAGGTTAGTTGAGTAACCCGTAGCTGACGGTGAGCCGTGGTTTTTTAGGGTTAGTCGCGGTCGTCGTCTGCCGTCATCATTTCCAATCCTCCCCTCTGTTATGTCGATCCTGATCGTCGGATCCGTGCAGCCACCCTCCAGCCTACCGGGAAAGGGGCCAGCCATGCTATGCCATCGGTCAGAAGACCATTTTTTGATGATATATCCGTTCTGAACTATGCTTTGCCTCGGCAAACTGTGAGGAAGCTTGGCCGTGGGAGAGCGTTTTGAGAAGTTTTGATACCCGTTGTGATGCCATTTTGTACCTGCTGTGAACGAAACGGATCAAGAGTCGCTTGCATGTTTGCATTGAGTACCTACATCATGGCCATGCAGCCAGTAGATGCTGCAACTCTTAGCGTTGAGTGTGGCTGAAAATAGCTACATCATTTTACTGCAACATTGTTCGCGCACGTTCAGGTCGTTTGTCAGTGTCAATGCCAGATGCGGCATCTTGTCGGAGGGAGATCCTGGTAGGATGTAATAGATAGAAAGAATTTACCGCGGAATCTTTTTGTGAAACGTTTCGTCATGTTGTTTCATCTGGGCGGGCTGTCGTGTACTGCACGTATATCCACCTTCCTTTTGTCCCCGAATGGACAGTAATCATGCAGGTGTTGATGTTGGCCGCGATTGCCTGGGGGAAACTGCAGCCTTGTAAGGCGACCTGCATTGATTGCTTCTTCTGTCGCTCGGATAGGTACATGATGCCATTGCAGAGTCATGAGAAAAAATCTTCTCGTCTAGGCTGTCTAAGACAGGGCCTCTAAAGGTTTTGAGGCCACCCATGCAGGGTTCTTAGCCGTGGTCTTTCTAGAAGGTCGTACCGAACAAGGGCCAGCGCTCAGGCAACGCCATGACCATCTGGCCCTGGTCATGGAAACTCGCTAGAAGAAGGAGAAGAACGATAAATTGTAGGTCGCGTTTTCAGGTCACCAAAGAATTCAGGTCCTTCCTGAACCTGGGAAATAACCTTTACCTTTCCTGTACTGATACTGAGTGGTTGGTCATGGTAGTCTAATTCTTCTGACACCATCCATCTCATCAGCCAACACCATAAGAAATCAGAGATCTGTCCTGATATCCTTGCTCCTGTCAAATTACACTAAATGGATCCCAGTCTCTGTCAACTCATTGTGATTAAAACATGGCTGAAAATGGTTTCAGTCTGGTCGAGCTCGCTTGCAGATCAACCATTAACTGAAGTGACGTCTTTCCCCTGCCATCCGAACTATCTCGGTGTACATATGTGTGCATCCATCACGCCAGGAAAGGAGCCTAAGAACGTGATAACAGTCACAAAGAATCTGGTAAATCACCACTTGGCCAATACATTGTTGTTATAGATTGCACATACATACGAGCCTGACTACTACAGCGCGGCCCATTTCCACACTATCATCCCCCTTGACATAACCGCAGGCCTCACCTTTTTACACGCCATCCAACACTTCGGGCTATATTTACCCAGTTTCTCACTGAGCCCCAGGGTCGATAACTTTCATCTCAAACCTCTCATAATCCCACTGACACTGAACAACATGTCCTTCCAAAGGTAAACATGTCCACTCGGTCCCAGCAGAGTCCGTTTCGTCATGCGTTCCGGTGTAGCACTCAATCTCGTATAAATCGGCAGCCCTGGCAGACCATTCCTTCCATGGGCCAGCTTGAGCGCGGTGGCAATAGCGCAGGCCTAACGGCTCTTCATAGAATTTTATAGGATCAAGTCCAACGCGACAAATACCAAGCGCCCTTTGCCCTCCTTTCTTATATATCAAGAGGATCCCCTTGTGCTTTTCGCTTCCGTTTTCTTCATCGTAGAATATACCAATACGGCTGATGCCCGACAAAGGCGCCTGTGCATATATCGTTGGGCGGCAAGGTCTGTGAAGAAATATGTGAAGCATCTTGATATCTAGTAGCGGGAAAGGGATCTCAACTTCTTCTTTTCTGTTGCGGTGCTCATGGCCAGTTACACCGAACATAGAACTATCTATATTAGACGTGCTGTAGACGAGTGTACTAGGCACACCGTTAAAGACGACATCGCTTCGATTCTAATAACACGAAAATGGACCGCAAACAACATCGCCGGCAAGTTCGGTACGAATCTAGATAAGATATAAGCTGACATGATTCGGTTCCAGCCTGATTATACTCACAAGTACAGTAACGGAATTTCGGGTATCATCCCTTATGCCGAATTTGAGAATACGATCGTTAAGTGAGATAGGAGCATAGGCGTATACGAGTTTATCCCGAGTCGACTGGGGAAATCGTTGAAAGGTAGACGCTGCGGCCGGAGCCTCTGGCGTGTGTGAATGGATGGCACATATGTATCTGGAACGATAGAAGAAAGTGATGCCGGTGATGCTTTGTAGATTGACCGTGCGGAGGCGGATAGCATTCCCAGAGCCGAACCTAGCAAGAAGATGTAGCTCATCCTAAGGAGGAATCTGCGAATGGATTTCTTCAAGCCGCTTTCAATATTGTGGAGGAGCTATATATTTCCTCCGAAACGAGGTTGATGAAGAGGTCTTTACCGATCTCGTAGCTGCTCAATAGAATTGTCAGCCATGGCACAGCCACAGATATCCCAACGGCAACGTGACTTGATGCTTTTGTTATTTGGTGATTTCCTCCTTCTCTTATCAAACTTGTTCCTCTGTGCCGCGTTTTGTTCCGTGTGTAGTCCGAATCTATTCCAGAGATCGCATGTCAGAAATGGTTAATACGGATGACTCGCACCCCGAGTGGGAATCAGAGGGTGACTGGCAGGAAGGTGATTTGGACTTGGAGGAGAATACTAGAAGGGAGAGGGCGGCCATGTTGCACGACACACATATCTGCATCAAGCCTCAACATCGTCAAGAGGTGGTATCGAGGGCAGGGTGCAGAGCTTGATAAAAACATGCCTGGGTCAGGTGTTGTTCGACTCACCCTCGATTCCCATGGTTTACTGGACATAGAGAATCGGGTCTGCTTGGTGGTTCAGCCACAAATTGGGGTGCCGTTTACACATAATGGGGTGCCTGATAATCAACCCGTAAATTTAGGGTCAGCTTATAAAGTGTACATCTCTGAGTAAAACCCGCAGAGATGTAAACATTCTAATCGCACCCTTTTTAAGCAGAATTGTATGGTTTTAAATTACGCCCTATTTAAAGCTGCCATCTGTGCACACATTTCGTTCTTTTGATTTAACTTACTCTTTAGGTATTACGCATTCGAACAATAACTGGATTCTCGTTCAACACTCCGAGCGACACACCATATCTGACTCTGGCGTCCCTGATGCTGAGTCCGCCTACAGCAGCGACTTGGATGGCATCAACATTGATTCCTACGAGGAATTTTATGATGACTTGACCGATTTCATGGAAAGCGATGGAGAAGAGATACACATTTATCTCCGTTCCAAATGCGATCTTTGTTTTCAATATATAGACGAAGATCAAAAGGCTATTGCAAGTATGATTATGAGCCTTCCTTTCTCTCACGATATCGCTAATGCGCAAACTTCAGTGCTGGGTAGCGGAAACTCTACCCGTCCTATATATCGTACCGAGCCATTCCCTTTCCCTTATGGTCGTAAGACAACACAAATTCCAGGAAAGTTACCTCTTTGCCGAAGACGCGATTGTGGACCTTGCTACGATACAGACGAAACCGTGACAATGCACTTTGCTTGCTACCAATTGTTCCTCCAAAGCCACAGTCGGGATGAAGCATTAGACAGCGCGTGGATCGCGGCGGCATGGAGATATCCATGGCGTCCCACTTACACTACAGTACATGAACTTGACTTGGAAGACCGTGGCTTCCTCTCGGTCAACCCCTCTATATCGAAAGCTCTAGGATTTTCCAAGGTGCATTTGTTACCAACAACGGTCCTGCAGGATATCAGGGCATGTTCTTCTGGTAGTCCATTATGGCGTTACGCAGCTGTTGAGGACCTTGCACGCAGGATGTCATCAACGATGACAGGCCATGACTACGATCTTTACGGCCTTGATAGGATCAAGACATGGAGACGGGGAGAGTTACCCGTCATCGCTGATTAAATTGTTGAACCCATGGTCTCTCGAGTCACCATTGATTGTCGTGGCGTACGAGCGATGGATAGGCTTTCAACCTGGCCTGAATATGAAGATTGGAAACCCAGAAACTTCGCTTATGTCTTTGTTGAACTATCCCAGGCAAAGAAAAGCCGTGCTTTGTTTAAGGTACGTAATCGGCTTCCTTCAACTAGATAACATATTGTCGACATTGCTAATCTTTCTCTTAGCTCGGATTGGCACGTTTAGACTTAGAAATGAGAGGATTTCGCCCTCCACGTCTATGGGATACGCCGACTCCTATGACAGAACTAACAATGTTCGCCCTGCCAAACGTCGTTTTTGATTCTAGACTACATACCGTGGACTTACGCAATACTATCGGTATCACCTTTTTCTATTTAAATGGTTCTATTCACGGGGTTCACTCACATACGACTGGATCACTAACTGCACTCGCGACATACAAACAGTTCCCACAAGAAATTCGAGGATCTCTAGTGTGGTGATATGTCCCTATCTCACAAAATGATCAGATTCTTAGTTTTGGGATACGGGAAAGTGGTCTTCATGTCGGCATGGTCCGAGCAACCTTCTCCAAACCTACTATGCTGGCAAGTATTCCGTTGATGTCAAACACAACGCTGGCTGATTGTACTAGATCTGTACCAAACTTGCTGGCGATATTGTTCTTGGGCCTCAAGACGACATTAACGCCAAAGATTATACATTTGAGGGAACGGCTCATTTCCTTGTGTATAGTTTGCCAAATGCCATAGGCGATGCTTCATTTGGGGCGGCCGGCGAGGTCGAGCCTCGTGCTCAGCCTGGAGCTGAATTCACTTACCCATTCGGGCTGATGGATGATCCTCCATCTCGCCGTTCCCCTATACGAGCATCCGCGCCTCTAAAGAGCCTGATCCAAATCGATGTGTTCACAAGCAAGGCTGGGTCATGCAATGGCATCATTTTTGAGTACGAGAACGGAGCTCAACGAGCAATAGAGCCATGCCGAATTAGAGTAGGCCCTGTTACCACTTACATCAAACCATCATGGCTTTGCTCATATTCTCGGCCGATATCCAATCGACATATGGCCTATAAGGTTGAGTGTTTGATACAGGATGAGCATGACCATAATGGGTATGGGGATTGGATATGCGCAGATCTGTCAGAAAATGATCAAATTGATTACTGGTGGGATAATGACATATCACAGCTGTATCTTTTCGAAGTCAATGAATGATTGAATGGGTTGGCCGTTCTGAACGATGTATTGGATGGATAAGGACGGCAGACAACTCGCATAGCCACGGTACAAACCACTGCAACACATCCACAGCCGCGGCAATGCAACTCAACTCAAATCAGATCAACTTTCAATGTAGTTCTATGTTGAATATTCCATACACACCAGTCCAGTCTACAGCATTCAAATTCGCTAAATTTGAGAACCAAATCACAGCATCCCTCTTTTTAAGAATTGAACATCACCTTCATCGTTTTGAAGCCCAACGCCTTATTACATAACCCAAACATTCATGCTTCATATCTCATTCATATCTTCAAGTTCGAAGGAAGGTCTTGAAAACCTGTGAGTTGGTGCAGTCCTCATAAGGATATCCGACCTTGCGCAAAAATGTCTCCAGCTCGGGAACTTCGTCGTCAGGGCATAGGATGCCAGTAACGATCTTGCCCACATCGCCGCCGTAGTTACGGTACTGGAAGAGACTGATGTTGAACTTGGGACGAAGCGTGACGAGGAACTTCTCGAGGGCTCCTGGTCGTTCAGGAAAGGTAAACATGTATAGTCGCTCATTGGGAACCCCTGATCGACCGCCAACGAGATATCGGATATGGCTCTTTGCGAGCTCGTCGTGGGTGAGATCGGTAACATCCATGTTGTTCGATTGGATACGGTCGATAAGAGAACGAAGTTCCTCAGATCGCTGATGAGCGGGAGCTGTCAGAGAGACACCAATAAGAACGTTGGCGACTTCGTCTGTGGAGTATCGGTAGGAGAACTCTGTGACACCGTGGGGCATGATGTTGTTGATGAGTTCGGCGAAGGATCCAGGACGTTCGGGAATCTGCACGGCAAACAAGGCTTCCTTACCCTCACCCATGGTGGCACGCTCAGCGACAAATCTCAAACGGTCGAAGTTCATGTTGGCGCCCGATGTCACGGCGATAAGGTTGCGCTTTGAATCATTCGAGGGGTTCTGGGCGACGTATTTCTTGAGACCAGCAATGGAGAGGGCTCCAGCAGGTTCAAGACCTGAACGAGTATCGTCGTACATGTCCTTGATAGCGGCGCAGATCTCATCGGTCGTCACCTCAACAACGTCGTCGATAACCTCTTTGCAGATGCGGAATGTCTCTTCTCCGGGAATCTTGACAGCAGCGCCATCGGCAAACAGGCCGACCTCCTTGAGCAATACTCGCTCGCCCGCCTTCAAGGACTGCGCCATGGCATTGGCATCGTGGGCCTCAACACCAATGATCTTGACGTGAGGAGCCATGCGCTTGACGTACAGACCAATTCCAGCAATAAGGCCACCACCGCCGACACCGCAGAAGATGGCTTCCACCTTGGCCATATTGACCTGACCGAACAACTCATTTCCAATGGTTCCCTGACCAGCAATGACGTACGGATCGTCGAATGGGGGAATGTTGATAAGCCCATCTTGTATCTCTCGTCTGGCGCACTCCTCCTTAGCCGCATCGAAGTCAGCGCCATGCAAGACAACATGGCCGCCCAAACGAGCAACATTCAAGTGCTTGATACTGGGAGTCGCCTCGGGCATGACAATGGTAGCGGGGATCTTGAGCTTGCGGGCCGAGAAAGCGACACCTTGTGCGTGATTACCGGCAGAACAGCACACAACACCCTTCCAGCTCTTGGTGGGGTCGAGATGGGCCATCTTGTTGTAAGCGCCTCGCAACTTGAAGCTGAACACGGGCTGCTCGTCTTCACGCTTGAGGAGGACATTACATTCGAGTCGGTTGCTCAGGTTGACGGCGTGTGTGAGGGGAGTGACCTTGCAGGCCTCGTAGACTCGAGATGTTGCGCTGGCGATAAGACGAAGGTACTACAATACTGTCAGCTTCGCAATTGACAATGTCTGGAGTGGTGTGAAACCCACATCGGGATATCCTGTAGGAAGGAGATACTCCTCGGGAACAATCTTCCTGATGCGCTTCCGCTTCTCCTCAGACGGTGTGGACGGATTGGCGCTGTACTCGGTCAAAGCCATTCCGGTCGTCGGCGTATGAGGACGAGCGTGAGAGTCACCATTTGTGCCATTGACGGTGCCATTAACGGCGCCGTTTACAGGCATGGCGACGATGGGAGGACTATGGGCTGCAGGCATCGTGAGGAATTGCATGAAGAGATGTTGTGAGAAGAGAACAAAGGTTCCGAGTCAGGAAAGGTAATAGTCTTTCTATCTAGGGTCATCGCCGAAAGATCGGACCTGATTTTTTGTTAGACACCAGTTCTGAGTCAATTCGCACAGGGGTGACGTAGAGTGTGGAGTATTTACAGCGAGATAAGAAGTCCCTACCGGGTGCGGATATTGCTTGAGCGGACTCACCGAAACTGAGGCAGGCCGATCTGACGCCGGTTATCGTGCGATGAAATACATTAAGGTTGCTTTTGATTCCACAATTGACCAAGTAAAATAGGCAATGGCCTGATTTGTTGATAGGAAAAAGAACGGATAGAAGAATCTATTGTTAAGATTTGAAAATGCTATGTATAAAGTCGCAGTTCCTGACTAAATGCCTCGAGGGGCTAGAATCAAGCCCGTGGGGTTTCGATATCGGAGGTTGTACTGTTGCGCCACCAACCACAGCTCTGCTATTTGTCTATCGCTGAGCGTGTTAGTGATTGGCCTTTTATATACTTCCAGGCGGTCTTCTTAAGTGAAAAGCAATACATTTAAACGATCGTATTTCTCAAATGAATGGTTCTAATTGTACATATTCATACTCCAAACTCTCGAACCTCTATGCCCAATTCTTGTTCCATCGTTCACTGTCTCGGGGATTGATCATAATATGTAGGGGGTTGAGAAGGTCCTGCAGGTTGATGGTATGAAGACTGGCCATTGTTTGTGGCCGTGTAGTTGTTGTTCGGGTCCATGGGTTGTTGATATTGTTGGTTCTGGTTAGGTTGACTTCCATATCGAGGTTGATTGGCTTGAGCTTGATCATTGTGTTTCTCCTTTCGGGCTTTCATAAGCTTGCGGATGCCAAGAGCGATCATGATGATAGTTGGCAAGGACGAGGAGTGTATTTGTGGTTGAGTGTGGGTATAATTGAATATAAATCTTGTGTTGTAGGGTAGGTGATTGTCTCGGTTGTTTGTGCTGTGCTCTGTTGATGCGTTCTATGACACAACGTTGTCTTATATATCCATGAGAAAGCCCCTGAGAAGGCTGAGATACAATCTCCCCCCAGTTGAAGCCATTCCCAAATTGTCCTTTGCTTCGACATACAACGTCACGGGCTTGATGATCAATATGCGCAGCCACCGCTGACGTGCTAACATATTGCTCAATCAACACCTCAATGCTTACATCTCGAAGGAATTCCCAACATAGGGTTAGCGTAGGTTCACGAAGGTTATCATGACCCAGCCTACCAATCTAATCGCTTATCATTTCCCAATCAGATATCGGTTCGGTTTATTCTAATACCAAAAATACATTTTGAGAATGCAAGCGACCGGCTATGTCGGCTTGGCCACACTGATATCTGATGAGAACGGCTATTCTTGGGTTGAAATCGGAGGCGTGGACTTGGTCACTCATGGTCAAGCAGTGAGGTTGGAGGGACATGAATGGAAATACGTCCATATCGAAATCAATATATCGCAGTCTATGCAGTCTATCCTCTAATAAACGCATCGTATCCATCATAACCATGAAATCTCGTCATCGTTCAAACGATCGGGAAAGCTCCCAATATGCTCTAAGCAGCGCAATTCCTCCGACTTGTGTCTCTACAGTACGACCACGGCCCCGTTCATTGGGATCCTGCCCTTGCGATCTCGCCTCCCGAGATGAATATCGTCCGGTTCTAGGTAGAAGCTCCTCCTTGACATTGTCCATAACATGCTGGTCAGACTCCGACTTTAAAGGTGACCAATGCCCTGTGCCTGGAACCCATCGATGAAGGCCACCCCATGTCTCATCATCCGGCGTTCCTTGGTTGCGATAATCGGTTGCGTTTTCAGCGTTGTGATTGATACCGTCGGTATCCAAAGTTGCGAGTGCGTTGAAGATGCCAGCACCCCACCACATACCGAAAAGGCCATCACTGTTGCGAGTTTTCAGAGCTGTCAGGGCATTATGTTTGACCCAGCCCAAGTACGACTGGCAAGCCTCTGCGTGTATACCTTTCACCCTTCGATATCCACGGGGGTCGATTGTCCTGCCCTTCTTGGCCACCAGAGGCTCAAGGGGGCTGCAGAATGTGGTGAAGTGGTGGAAGAAGATACCCTTGAAGGTCTGACCATCCTGTGAGCAGGTGCTGCTAGCATCGCATTGTTCTTCCATGATACCTCCTCGACCTAGTCCATGCCAAGGCGGCAACTGGCCTGGTCCTAAGTGTCTCAGATCATCCACGGGTTGGTTGCCTTTGAGATTCCATCCTGTCGCTCTGATGACGGACTGAATCAAATGGTGCCCATCTTCCAGGTATGATGCGCTTCCGCTGACAGACCAGAGTCCTCGTTGTCCTGTTAGCAAGACACCCTGGTTGTACGTGTACACCATCTCGTCCCGCACATCGCACTTTGTGTTACCAGGCTTGGAACTATCAATATGATACCCGTCTACAAATAGACCCTGTGAGTTGGTCATGTTGACGTCCAAAAGCCACTTGTATCCTCGCATGGCGGCCTCTAGATGCGCAGGATCGTTGTCGGGAAAGGCAGCATTATTAAGCCATGGCGCAGTGAAGTTGTCACCGGGGAAATATTCGTACATTGAGATAGAAGCGGAAACCCAAAGTTCGTTGGTGATGGCGTTTTTGTAGGGGTTGAGACGAGGGTTCCAGACCATGCCCCCTTTGCAGAACTTGGTCTCCCATCCATGAGTTGCCAAGTTCCAGAAGATGCGAGAGCGGTGCGCAAAGGAAGAGAACCAATTGTAGCCTTGCCATGGTATAGCATCAATGATTTTTCTTAGGTCATCCCCTGGAGAGGCTCCCTCGGATTTGATCTTCGGGTAGTGAAGATCGGCGTGAAGCCTCACAAATTTGATGGCCTCGATCCAGCCGAGAACGACCCAGAGAATGTCATCGTAAGCCTATGCCGGAGAGTCAGTAAAGAGTTAATATTTTGGGGGGTTTCATGTCCAATTTACCTGGCCTCTGATTGACAAAACATCTTGTCCAAAGTATGAACCAACAAGCTGCGCATAGAAGGTCGAGATGATGTTCTCCTTCACTCTCCAGTCATCAATACCAGCGAGGTCGACCGTGTCTATGGCTTTGGACAAAGTCGTGAGCATTCCAGCCACAACGGTTCCCGCAACAGCAGCAGTCCAGTCTATAGCAGAGGGCCATGTTGCGTAGTCAGGTTCAAAAAATTGGTCCTGCAAAGCTGAAAGAGCACTGAGGGCATCCTCAAGTATCTGAGTCCCTGCTGGAGGAAGGTCCAGGGGTTTTAACGAGAAGGTCAAAAATGTCTCTGGAAGGGTACTGCAGTTCTTTGGTGGTTTGTCGTAGATAACAGGGCAGTATTCTTTCTGTGTGCTCTCACGGCTGGGTGCGGCTGATACAGGCTCGAGGATGGTGAGCAGGCCTGCGACGCCAGCAAATATTTTGAGCCAGGCCATGAGAACCGCAAAGTGCTTTTCGAGCACCTGAAACCAATTTCTTGAGATATCCTTCCTCTATGTTAGAAAAAAAATCCTCCGATCAGGCCGCGTAATTTTTATGAGATGGCGCCCATGTCATGAATTGTGGCGATGTGATTTCGGAAAGTATCGAGGTGAGATAAGCTTCTCTAGGAAATAGCAGCCCGATTTCGTAAGAGAAAAAATAAAGAAAGAAAACAGATGAAATATGTAAACTCGAAGAAGGGAATGGAAAAAAAGACGCAAAATTTTGAGACGACGCTGAATCAAGATCAAAGTTATCTTGAGACTTGACACTGTAACGCAACGGACGATCTGCCCCACCGCGAAACGAATCAAGCAGGTCACAAGATTCTAGAACAGTTTACTAGAGGCCAAAGAGACGGTGAGAGATGATAGCTTGGAAATATTACTCATGATTCTTGGCTCTAATTGTCCGCTTGTTCTTAGATCAGCTTCACCCGAACCCTTGGTTGTGTTGTAAGCCAAGAGGTTGTTGACTGGCGATGATCCAAGATAAGATTATGACACAAAATTGCACCACAACCGAGGATGGTACCAGTAAATGGAGGGGCATCTCGCTAATGACATGAAATTATTGAGCTGATTTATTTCTTACCAATTGAAACTATCACACTTTAGACTAGGTATCTTGCTTAATAAAGGCAATTTTGAGTCGCTTCAATTATCGTTCAACTCTAGGTTAACCTTTATGCACGAAAAACGTCCTGCAACCCAACGCGCTACGCACCTGCAGCAGCATCGTCAACCCAGAACAGCCCCGCGATGATAGACAGGGCTTTCGTTGGACAGTTCTGCGCGTCCAATCATCTCACGCGTCAGAGGCCCTAGTGGCTTTCAGACCGTGCATCCCAACCCCCAGTGGCTGGAAGCGGATGCCGGAGTGGGTCTTCGGACGCTTTGTTTACTTTCGCCCAAAAACAGTCAAGACCCCGGCCTCTTGTTTCCCAACCTAAACACAACTTGATAACTCGGCCTCTCTTTCTCTCCACCAAAACATATTCACTTCTCTATCCTTACATCTCTACATTGGGAATTTTCTCTTCTTTTCACGTCCTTCTTGACGCGTTTTTCCCTTTAGATGTATTGCAGATATAAGCCGACATAGCATTGACTTCGCCCAACCCCTTACCACAACAATCAGTTTCCACATACGCGCCGGGTGCTGTTACAAACTCGCCTAACATCGTCAATTTCCCAAGCTCTCATAAAATAAATACACGCACACATCGCGTGAGAAGGAGCTATGGAGGTCGACGCCGCAAGCAGATATCGATCTCGAATTCTTAGAGAAATGAAAGCAAACCGAGACAACCCATTTAATTCACCACCTTCATCCACTGGTTCCCACGGCACCGTCAGCCCTACACTATCTTCAGTCTTCTCCGACCCAGAAGGCGAGTCAACACGGAGACTCAACGAGGACATTGCCCGTGTTACTGCTCCCCGTAACCTCCCCGTCAATTGGGAGGCTGCCCACCGCAAGTGGCCTGAGTTCTTTGGCATGCCCAAGACTCGCGAGGTGCCAGTCTTCGACGATAACACTGATACTCGGCCTATGAGTGCTGAGTCTAAGGAGAACAAGCCTCCTGCCTCTGCCATCAAGTTCGCTATTGACGACATCACACAAGACACCTGGCAAGGTTCCGCTAGAACGCGTGCTGAGATGCAGCCTCGCGTCGATAACGAGTCCGACCTGTCTTCGATCCTCTCCAAGTCTCCACGAGCCCTTCCTTATCATTCTTGGAGCAAGAACGCACACAACCCTAGCCCGCTGTCAAAGGTTCACACACGGACCTCATCCGAATCAATGGCTGGACATAAGCAACAACGTCGAGAGTCTCTCTCCGACGCGCTCGACCGTCTGCGCAACGGGGCAAAGAGCCCCGAGATTCAGGATCCCAACCAGCAAAATAAGTCCTCTCCACAGATGTCTTCGGCCAAATCTAGCTTAACCGCTGTGCCTCCTTCACCACAATCGATAGCTAGCCCCGCTCATAACGAAAGCAACGCCCGCTCCTTCTTCATGCCCGATATCTCACATCTTGGTGACTTTGTCGATGGCACTCTTCGCTTTAGCGGTTCAATGAGGAACGGAGTTCCCATCTTTGTCAAGAATGGCAGGGTTCATGATCGATATGAGAAGCCTTCGCTCTCAGCTCATGCCGAAGTTGATGAAGTCGAGGTGCCAGAGGATGAAGAGAAGATTTTTGTGTCGATGGATATGATCCGCGAAGAGATCATTTCTCTCCAAGAGCACTATGACAAGGTGCATGAATATGCCGAGAACCTGCAGCGACAGGTCGAGCAATTAGAGGCTCAGCTCAAGTCCCGAAAGTCATTTGATGATGATTATTCTTCTGTCCGAGCTAACGAGCATTTGATGGCTCAGAAGAACCGTAAGTGTTTGGTGTCAATATGTGTGAGCAACAGACTGACTTGTGACAGGCCTGGAAGTTGAAGTTTCTACTCTTCAATCGCGCTTAGAACAAGCTTCTCGCAAAATCAGCTTAAATGAGATTGAGAATGACTCTTTGTCTCAAGAACGGGACCGCGCAGTGAGGAAGCTGCAGGAGGCTTGTGAGGACATCAACAAGCTCACCCGCAAGATGAGCACTAAGCAGAAGGAACTGGAAACGACTCACAAACAGCTCGAATCGACGGAGCAAATTCGTAGCGAGAACGACACACTCCGACGAGATCTCATGTCTCTTAAGCATGGGCGTGACTCACTGGACGTCGAGAATAAGTCGCTCTCTGCCGCTAACGATACATTAAGAAAGGAGCACGAGACTCTGAAGGAGGAGATTGAGTCTTTGCGAACCGACAACAACAACGTTCGACGTGAGCACCAGTCCCTAATCAGCGAGAATCGTTCACTACGAACAACGAACAAGACTCTCATGGATGAGAACGAGGAACTCCGGGATAATCTTGACGGTGTTCAACATGAGCTTGACGCTGCTAAGGAAGAGATTGAGACCCTTCAACAGGAGTTTCATAACATGGCACGGGATAAGTCAAATCTTGGCGAGGACAACGCAAGCCTGGTACGACACAATGAAAAGTACTTTGAGGATAACAAGGTCCTCCGTCGCGAGAACTCAGGCTTTGAGCGAAGCATTCATGATCTTCATGACGCGAATGTGAAGCTGAAGGATGAGGTAGAGTTCCTAAAGCAGCAGCTGGAATCCTATCGGCCGGTCCCCAAGGAAGACTTTTCTGCCCGCCTGGAGGATGAGACAGAGGAGAACATGACCTCGGCATTCTTCATTCCTGATATCACCATGAACAGCAACACCAACGACGTCGACACTGCCGAGAACGCCCAGGCCACCGAGACCAAGGAAATTACTGAGCCGATTGAAGACAGCACCAGATTGCCAACACTTCCTGATATCACAGAAGAAGAGACTCGCACCCACACTAGGCGTGACACCACCTCGCACAGTGAGACTAGGCACTCTCAAAGTAAGAGCAAGAGTTCAAAGGCTGGTAACCAACAGAAGGTCGCTTTCTCGATCCCTGGCAAGTCTTCTAAGAAGAGCAGCTCCAATGTTGCAAACCAGGGCAGCAAGCGCCGAACCACTTCCGATTCCAAGAGGAGAAGCTCTTTGAAGGGTATTGCGACATATGATATGGATACGCTGGAGGACAACGATGAGACCACTGGTCTCCAATCAGTTGAGAATGTGACACAGGATAACTCAACCCAGCTGAGTGTGGCACCCAAGGCACGTAAGGAGGTTAAGGGCATCGAGCAAAGGCAATCGACTACTCAGAACATTACTGTTCAGAGTGCGAAATCACAGCACTCTCGATCCCACTCGCGATCTTCGCGCAAGCAAATTACGACCGATGTCACGGCTGATAGCATCAAGAGCGTGGACAAGGATACCTGCCCTGTTCTCTCCAGCGATGCCAAGAGAGTGCTTGATGACCTCTGTGAGCACGAATGCCGCAACTGCACCGTCTGTAGCCGTATCACATCTCATCGGGGCATCTTCTCTTCCGCCGATATCGCCGCTGGTAAGAAGCGTGTTACTATTCCTCGACCTGTCCCTGTCACCGATCGTGACTTGTCGGTAGAGGATCCTACAATGCGACCCGTTCAGCATCCTGGTCATGCACTTGCTGTGGTTATCAAGGGCCTGGAGGATGAATCCCATCACCTCCAACTTGAGCTTACTCGCATTCAGGCTCAATACAGCAGCCGTGATAAGGCTTTGGGCCGCCGCGAGCGTCTCAGCCTTGCTGAGACAATCCGTACACTGCTCAAGCAACTTGAGGCGAAGAATGACCAGATTTATAGCCTGTACGATGTTCTTGAGGGTCAAAAGGCCGCAGGCCAGGCCATGTCAGAGGAGGAGATTGAGATGACAGTTCTGAACATTACAGGGATGACAGTCCGCGACGTCACGAGTAACAGCGATCAACTTACATGGGAGGGTATTCCGGAGCTATAAGCAATTGTTGGTATGGTATGAAGCGATCCGGGCGTGCGGAATTTGAGATCAATCATGGAAAAGGCGTTTTTGGTTCACACATTAGTCCTTGAGATCAGGGGGTATCGACCATCGCGGGTTAGATGGCATTACTCAGGGAGTTTGGAATTATTAGGGCCAATCGATCAGTGCATTATGGTTTTTGTACAAATATGTATGGCTCGCTAGCTTTTGGCGAGAATGGCTATGAAAGCATTTTTTGAGTTGAATCACTTATATCCCATTACACTCAATTGATCATTCTTTTCATGGTGAAGTTTAACAGAAAAAGGTAGGTATCCTTGATTCAGGTCTCTAACAAATATAAAATAATGTCCGTTTTTGCACACCAGCCCAGAAAGCACAATTATCTTTTGTCTACTCTTCATCATCCTCGTCCTCGTCGCTATCAGCGGCGCCAGCCTCGCCATCCATATCCTCGTCCTCATCCTCATCTTCTTCGCCCTCACTGTCATCCTCTACTTGGTCTTCCAAATCAGCCTTCTCGTCCTCTCGTCTCTTGCGGTCATCTTCTCTTCTGGCCTCCTCCAGCAACTTGGCACGCTCAGCACGAGCCTTGCGCTGTCCCACGACGTAAGCTCCCAGCGGTGTCTTGGCGATGTCAAAGTCACGCAGGAAAGCCTCAACTTGGGTGCGGTCCTTGGGAGCGAACTCAACCTTGGAGCGCTTCTCCTCGATGAACTTGCCATTGGCCTCAAGCTTCTGAACGAGAAGGATCAGCTGACCGGCGAGCTTGGCGTTCTTGTTGCCCTGGGTCT
Organism: Fusarium concolor; assembly: GCA_013184415.1. Lineage (NCBI taxonomy): Eukaryota > Fungi > Ascomycota > Sordariomycetes > Hypocreales > Nectriaceae > Fusarium > Fusarium concolor. The sequence goes on along the minus strand of JABCJY010000389.1, from coordinate 76,828 downwards.
TGTTGCGGGCTTGTTTGAGCCAGCGCTTGAGCTGAATAATGACGGGAAGCGCGAGCTCAGGGAAGGCGATGGATGTGGCCCATAGGAGGAAGTACTCGCCCAGGAGTTCGACGAGCTGCTCACCGACGCCATCTTGGAAGACACGGGTGCGGAGGTAAGACTTGGGCGCCTTGTATGATGTGGCGAAGTCGAAGGGCTTGAGGGAGGCGGCCTTGGGGGCCTTCTTCATCTCAGCCGAGGTGAGGACCTCGAGAAGGGGAGAGGCGAGAGGGATGAAAGTTCCAGTGGCGCGGGAGATTCGGAGAAGTGAGCGGATAAGGTGGAAGCGGAAAGGGAAGTAGATGGCGGTGGGGATGAGACGCATGGCTCCCAAGGTGACTTGCACAAGAGGGTAGATGAGGAGCTTGAGCTGACTCTCCTTTCCAGCCTCAGCCTCCTTCATGGGACTGCAGTGCTCAGCGAGGACGCAGGACCAGAAGTCGAGAGAGTGCGTGTACTGCCAGTTATAGACGATACGGAAGGCATCGTTCTTGTTGTGTACGATACTGTTTCGCAGGTGAATAGCGAGTTGTCGGATGAAAGAGAAGGCAGTTGTGTAGCCAACAGCCTGGTCGATGCCCCAGAGTTCAGCGGCAGAGTTCTTCATGAGGTTAATGCCCTGGACAGTGTTGGCATTTGTGACACGGCAGCCCTGGATGAGACCTTGGTAAACGGCCTTGAGGACTGTCTCGCGAATGCCCTTGTCACCGATAACGACGAGCCGGCGCAGGACGAGGAATGCTGTGATCTTTGTTGTCTCGGAACTAGCAGGCTGAGCCCAGAAGTTGACAACGGACTTGGCGAGAGCCTTGACGAGCTTCTTGAATGAGAGAAGGTAGGGGAGAATAGGGGTGATGGATGAGAGGGTGAGCTTGAGGGTCTTGTCGTCAGACAGAGTGCTCAGGAGGTGCATGATAGACGACGTATATGTCTTGAGCAGCAGAGACAATGTGTGGAACTTTCTTGACTCGGTCTGAACGTGGACCTTGCCGGAGGCTGACTCCTTGACAGGGAGATGGTGGTTCATAACCGTAGGAATTTCCTTGAGGGCAAGAAGCAGGATGTCGTTGAAGACCTCGGGACTGTTGATAACATATCGCTGCTGAGACTCCTCATCATCATCCTCGTTCAAGTGCGCAGCGCAACGGAACGCCAGAACAACCTGTCGAGCCGCCCGCAGAGAGTGCTTCTCAGCCATAGCCTTCCTCCACGAAGCAACAAGCTCACGGGTCAACTCGTTCCCTTGCGCGGCAGGCTCCTTGGCTTCCTTATCCTTCTTCTGCTTCTTCTTCTTGGGCTGCTCCTCTTCTTGTTCGGACTCGTCGTCACCGCTGAGCGCATCTACCTCTGCGAGGTCGGCGTTGTCGTCAAAGTCGAGAACTTCGGGGTCGTTCTCTTTGAGGAACTTGTAGAATTCGGGGTCCTTCTCGGCGAGCTCGTCCATGGTCTTCTTGCTCATGCCAAGGTCCTCCGCATCGTCACCATCGTCCTCGCTGTCGGCCCCAACGGGCTGCGCACCAATTGAGTCGTCAGAATCGTTGGCTTCGTTGTCCTTGGCGGCAGAACCATCCCTCTTTCGCTTTCCAAGCTTGCCGGCCTTCTTATCCTTGCTGTCAATAATATCATCGAAACCACCCGCGAAAAAGTCATCGACACTCATGTCGTTGACTTTCTTGCCCTTAGCGCTAGGCTTTTTGACCTCTCCATCCTTTCCATCCTTAGAGTCCTTGTAGAACTCAGCATCCTTCGATTTCCTGGCCTTCTTCTTGTCCTGGATCTGCTGGCGCTGCTTAATTTTGGCGCCTGCTTTCCGCTTGTCGAGGACGCCTGTGAGATGTCTTTTCTCGAACTTCTTCGTCGCTTTGAGGTTCTTCTTGCCTGGCGCCATCTTGAAAAACTGTGAAGCGCCTCGGCTGCTGAAGAATTCAAGTTTTGGGGTTTGGGTGGTTTTTGTTTGTTAGTTTTAGATGGGTCTGCAGATGCTCTTTGCAACCAAACGAAAACCAAAAATTTTGCTGCATGCTTATCGATAACAGGATGTGGACGAAAACGACAGGCGGTGTGAACATTCTGCCAGTCCCCTACGTAACCTGTCCCGCAGCTATGTCTAGGCAGTCAGTCCATCCCACCTCAAGCTATTGCGGCGCATTATTTATTGACTTAAACCAATGCCTCTTTCATGATGATTCCAAGACAAGGCTATGCGCCAACTCCTCATAGCTATGTTCCAAATACAAGTCTCTCTGCAAGTATAAATCTCGACGAGGCATGCTTGCTATTTCCCATTGATTTGTCCTTAACCGTAGCTAACCGCTGAGTCCAGGAAGTCAAACTTACAAACACCCGTGCCGAGCGCGACCTTCAAGAATCCCTCGCCGAGCTCTTCAGCATCATAATAACCCTCGATGAACTCGAGAAGGCTTTCCTAAAAGATGCTGTTCCTGAAGCAGAGTACACCGAGATTTGCGAGCGATCGCTGAGGCAGTATAAGGCGCTGCTAGCTGATGAGACGATTGCCAGGGAGTTTGGCGACCTGGAAGAATTCAAGGCCAAGTGGGATGTATGAGACTCGACCATGTTCCAGAAAGTCCTAGCAATCGAGAACTGACAAATTTGTAGCTCGAGGCCCCTCGCGCAACTGAGCGCATTCGTGTTGGCATGCCCTCAACAACCATCGACCGAGCCCCCTCGGCGCAAACTCCCGCCCCCGCCGCAGCCAACAACACGAGCGGTGTTCTCATTCTCGAAGCCACCCAAGAATTCATCACCTTCCTCGACGCCGTTAAGCTGGGTCTCCTTTCCAAAGATCAGCTACACCCTCTTTTATCTGACGTTATCCAATCGGTAAACCGTGTCACGGACAAGGACTTTGAGAACCGAGGCAAGATCGTGCAATGGCTTATCACGCTCAACCAGATGAGGGCGACGGACGAGCTCAGCGAAAGCCAGGCACGTGAGCTGGAACTGGATATTCAGCAAGCGTACCAGGGATTCAGAAGGACTTTGACATAAGATGCTGTGATCATGACTTTGTACATGCTGATGTTTTGAGAGCGAAGATGCTTGTGCCAATGTTTGCATAGCCATTAGAAGTGGTGTTCTTTCTATATACCCACTACGATCATTCTCATAGACCATGGTCCATTATACGAGAAACGTCCAGAAACTGGGATAGACAAATTCCGACTCGAATATCCTCCTGACCTGCTCTAGAACGAACCTCTCAACCTTGCCCACGTTCTTCAAGCTCTGTTTTCCACCAACCCGTTCTCCAATCTCGCTTTCCACCCGAATCTCCTGTAGAAGCCCTCCAAATCGTGGTTTATGATGCTCGTTCTTGACATCTCCTGTAGAGCCGCCCGATTCGCCCGATTCCTCCTCGTTGGTTTCGTCAGGACCTACAGCAGCCAGCGCATCATCTGGTCCAAGGAAGCAAAAGTGCACTCGCTTGCGAATATGCGCCAGCACTCCCACACCATCAAACGTCAAGCCTGTAATGTTGAGCTTGAGAGGAATGTTCACGAAACTCGGCATGGGGTAGTCGAGTAATATCTCCGCCGTCAGGTTCAAACGTATGTCGCCATTGTAGCGTATTCGAAAGACAGCTTGCACGTCCTCAACGCGGGGCTCTCTCGGCCGTCGCCCAGCCTCTTCATCGCCCTCTTCATCATCGTCATCAACTATAGCTGAACCGCCCAGGTGCGTGTCCCTTGTTGGTGGCCGCGACGCCTCCACTGACGTAGGCGCAAGTGTAGACACGCTTCCCTTCTCACGCAGGCTTTGCAGCGGGTCAAGGCTTGATTTGAAGTTATCAACAGAAGTGAGGCTGCTCTGCGATGGGTTTCGTGTGTGACTTGGAGCTCCCCATTCGCGCGCTGGTGTTCCTGGGACACTCATCCAGTTGGTATGACGTGCACTTGCAACGGCTGCCAACGGTGTATGTGTGCCTGTGCCAAGATGGCTCTGAAAGTAGCCCAGTCCTGATCCACCTAGAATTCCTGGCGTAGATGTTCCTAGAAACGGACTGCCCAAATCATGGCCCATCATCTCATTTCTCAACACCTCGCTTCTCAACCCACCACCTCTCCTGGTCGACCCTCCCCAAGGCGCAGGTCCGGGCCTCATCCTTGTAGGCTCTGGAGGCGGTGGTGGTGGCGATGGTTCCTCTTCGCTGTCTTCTTCATCGTCATCCAAGTCTTCTTCGTAAAAGTCTGGCAGAGGATCTGTGATGTCTTTGAGCTCAAGCCGTGGAGGTATAGTACCAAAGTCGAAACCGTGGACGTTTACTGAGCGGATGAATTTTGGTAGTGGAACTGTCTGAAATTTGTCGTGGACGAATTCCCTGATGCGCTCAGCGAGGGCGTCGCCATCAGGGCCGCTTGTGAGCGTCTCCCAGTTTAGCTCAATCGACATTTATTTGTTGTTTTTGGAACCTGAGTTGTTGAAATCAAGTTTGAGTGCGCGTTGCTAGGGTGTAAGAGCAAGAAGTGGATGAAATGATGTATGGAGGTTCTGCATGTGCCTGATATGGCAGGTTTCAGTGGTTTACAGGCGCCACTGGCCCTGCCATAACGCCTAAAGTCATTAGTGGCATCTAACAGCACCTCATCCCATGTCATCGTGATCGAGTAGGTGAATTTAATGAATATTCCTATGTTTAAGTGGTATACAGCAGCAGCCAAATCTATTGATTTATCCATGTCTCATACATCATGCAAACCCTTATAGTAAGCGATCCCATGCCGCTAGTCCTCTTGAATGAATGCTCCCGTGAATAGACCGCTTGACAACGCTGATGATATATATCAAAATGCAACCCTTTAAACGTTTACAACGGCCGTGGTGAACTGCATGTCTTTTTCTTTGTCGTCATTCATCCCATTCTTGTCGTACATGACATCTTACACACTCCTCAGTGAAGCATCTCAGGCTCTTCGAACCTAGCACGCCCATAGTAATGCGGATACTGAGGGTTGTTGAACAAATGCCAGCAGTTTGGCGCTTGCAAGATGTATCTAATCACGAGTTAGCATACGAACAACACTGGCGAACAGTCTAAGTGCATACCTTGCCATGGCCTCTCGGAATCTGGACTTGTATTCCTTGGGACTCGTAACAGTAGGTCGGTTGCGACCACCACCTGCAAATCCACGATCCTTGATCCAACTCTCGAGTTTCTTGTCCCACGTGTACGTACGAATGCAGTCAATGATACCAACCACGAGTTCTTTGCGGGCTTCATCAACCGCAATCATGAGTGAATAGTCCATAACATTCTGTCTTGCCAAGAACAGAGTGTCGTTCCACACTGAAGCTCGGAGGAGCTTTTTGGAATGCTCTCTTGCGAACAGGGGCGACTCATAAATGTACTCAACCATATTCTCGTCGAGAAGGACCTCATTTTGTTCTCCGGTTGATTGGATCTTGCGATTGCGCATAGAACCCTTGAGATCAAAAATTCGTGTTGCTGATCGATCGTAGAAGAGATTCTCGGTGATCAGAAGATCCAGCTTGATATCAGTTCCTGTGACTGGATTTTTGATGAAAACTTGGAAGAAGCCCAGCATCTTTGCGATGACAGATGGAAGATCGTGAAACAGTGCTTCTGCCATGATATTGAAGTAACCTGGTGCAAATCGCAAGAAAGCCGAAGTCTCGATGGGCGAGAGAGACTAGTTGCTTGTTAGCTTACTCAGACAATAGCACGATGCCAGTTAAAACTTACCTTCAAAACGAGCCGATCATCCAGCGTCTTCAGGAAAACGGACTTAGTCTTGCCTCCCTTTGAATCCCACTTCAGGCATCGTGACAGAGACTCGACGATACGTTCTGCAACGCCGCACTTCCTCCTCAGGGCATCAAATTGCTCAGCATAAAAGATCTTGCAAGTCATTGTTGCGGTGCCCTCTCGGAACTGGTACTTGAGATGTGTTCCTGTGACACGGAGAAGACTCTTTTCCATGTCTGTTTCGGATACCATCCAGTCGGTGCCATCTGAAGGAAGAGATTTGGGCTCCGCGTCCCCGACGTTTTCGACTTCGCGCTGCATGACCTCTTGTGCTTCCCGTCGAATGTTGGCCAGCTTGCCTTTGTAGTCTTCACTGTTGAGAGCAAGCGCAATCACTGAGCTTGGCTCATCCTCACGTACGATGATGTCTGAATCCACAAAGATATGGTCGCTGGGGTTGACAGGGTATTCGAGCTGATGCCAACCGCTTGCGCCACGCTCAGCCCAAAAGTTGGTGAGATACTTCATCAGGCTAGTCTTTTGATGTTTGGGCAACTCCAATGGAATCTCACTTGCGTCTACCGAATCAGCAATTTCTTTAATGTCATGCAAATATTCGTCTGGCACCGAGTGTTCGAGGTCAGTCGTTCTTTCTTCGTCATCCGAGAACGTCTGGCTGGTGTTTGCAATGGTATTGTCATCGTTCTCCTCCTTTTCGTCCTTTTCGGTCTTCTCATCCTTTTCTCCTTGCTCTGCCCTCTCTTCACACCTTTCATGGTGTTCTTCCCCAGACTGCTGGCTCGGGTTCCCGTGGTGGTGTTCCTCTATGCTCGCGGGTGGCTCTGCAGGAATCTGTGGTTCAGTGGGAGCCTCCGACTTTTGATGCGAGTCAGACTTTCGTGAAGCAATGCTGCCAGCCCGTTTGCTGGCTTCACGTTCAGCGATACTCTCCGATGGGGGGCTTGGCTCTTCGAAGGCATCATTCACATCGTCATAAACCTCAACTATGGCTTTTGTCGTTGTTCTTGGAAGCATAGCTCGAGGCTGGCGCATGCTCGCAGCACGCTTCTTGCGGTCTCGAATGCGCTCCTTCTCGAATTCTCGACTGAGCTGCTCAAAGTGTCTCGCCAGCGTTGAAACCTTCGACTCTCTCTTCTTATGTACGAATCGAGGAATTCCTGAAGCGGTGGCTTTGCCCCTTTCTTTCAAATTTCTCAACCCTAAGCGATCTGAGAGCTTCTTATCCACTCTAATCGATCCTTCAGTTGACTCAGATCCTGTGCTATCAGGAGGATTCGTCTTAGACTCCTTAATGCCGAGACCCTTGCCAATTCCTGACTGTGTCCTAGACAGTGTACGAACAGGATGAGAAGTCGCTCTCACCATTGGAGGCGAGATCGCCTGTCCAGATTTACGAGAAGGCCCACGCTCGATGGTAGGGGAAGGGATCGAAGATGGACCTGCTTGATAGGCTTGGTCTCGTCGCATTTGATCAACCTTCTCTGAGAGTGATGGTGCGGGCGAAGGGAGTGCTTCAAGAGGTGACGGCAGCGGCTCAGCAAACTCAGTAGCAGGTGTATCGAAGGTTATATCGGATGCTTTTGGTGTTCGTTGGGCATCCGCTATAGGCGTTTCTTGATCATCTATGACTTCCGATGCCTCATCAGGCTGAGAAAGCTCAGGAGGAGGGTGAGATGGTGTTGTGGGTGTGCAAGCTAGATCTAGTGGTTCCACCCGTTCAATGGCACCTTCTGCGGGGATCTCAACCTTTCCATCCTCGTCAGGGATGTCCCTATCATCGACAGGCTTTGATGAAGTGACACTAGCCTCCATGCTGGTGTTGTCGGTGTAGTCCGTAGGCTGTGTGCTCTTCCCTTCCTCTTCTGTGAATGTCTGAGACGGCCGCTCCTCGCTATCAACAGTTGATGGTGTGCCCTCGTTCGAAGCTAAAGACTCCTTTGATTCGTTGTCTGTGAACATTTTCTTCAGTTGCATAATGGTCAACTGACGCATATCCTTGTCACTCAAGAAATCAGCCTCGAACTTGGAAAACGCTTGATCCCATTCACCAGCTTTCTCGAGCATCTCTCGAACAATGCTGTTGAAAGGCACCACTTCGTAGTACTTCGAATTGACGTAAATGTCCTGCAGCCTCCTCACGATGATTGGTAGGTCTTCTTTTGCCTTAGCAGTCAACCGATCAACTTCAGATTTACACAGGTCTGCCTTGTCAGGCAAGACACTGTCAATTCTGATGCACAATAGTCTCGATCTGACCGATGCCATGAACTTGGCCCACCTTTCCTCCATTCTGGCAAAGATCTCATTCTTGAGCTTCAGGTCATTGGTCACCTTCCAGGTAATTCTTGCTCGTGGCACAACAATCTCTAACAGATCAATGGGGTCCCAATGAATGCGGATTCGTGCATCTTGAAGACTAAAATACCGGACGTGATCTCGGTGGTGATCATGGGGACATTCATGCATGCCCTTCATTTTCAATCCACGTCCCCAAAATAGGAGCTCCAAATATTTGCCAAACGAGTATTTGAAGGTAGCTTCCGACATAGGTCTCTCTTCGGTGTCTTTGTTGCAAATCTTGCAGTAAGTCCACATTGTGATGCCATCATAGTCAGCTAGAGCAGAATTGTTCGGCATGTTTTCAACAAAAACAGTGATTCGAAACTGGTCATGCACATAGGTTCTGTGGTGTTCTAGCATCCTGCGCTCGCAGCCGTTGGAAGTGCAGACTTGGTTCATGTTGTATGCAAGATCTTCGATGTATTGACCTAGTGTGCAATCGGGATCCATGCCGGTGTCGATGTGTTGCTCGTCGTAAAAGTTGATGGCCACTAGAGATGGTTCAGTGCAAGGAATTTTTGTCTCGGTGCAGACAACGGAATAAAGGACGACAATGTTCTGATGAGAGTATGGGTCGAAGAGATCGAGGTTGCCCTGGATATAAGTCTCCCACTGGCGAGTCTGGGTTTGATAATTGTATAAGGCTTTGTCGTACTCGGCATCGTGAACGGCTCGTAGAATTTCCATGATCTGTCGCGGTGCCTTTTGGCCAATTGCTTCGACCATTTCGGGCTTGATGAGTTGGAATTTTGGAGGGTCTGCCTTTTCCGAGTCACCCTTGTCTTCGTAATAATCGTGGTTACGGAGCCTGCGCAAGTAAAGTAATCTTCTCTCCTGCTCGCGCGTCTTCATTAGAAGATAGGGTTGTGTGAATTTGACGTATGGAGAAGCCGAAAGAATCTTGGTTTCATACTTGGCCACCATGTCACTATAATAAGTTGGCATAGGAACATCGTCTGGGACTTGGCTGGTTTGATCCTCAGCAACAGAATCAGGTTGCTCCTGGAGGGACATCAGACGTGTACGTTCTTGAGTCAGCTGGCCCGATTGGTTTAAGGAGCCCGTGTCGTCAGTTTCGGCAATACTAGAGCTTTCCACAGTAGTTTGGGAGGGAGGCTCGCTTTCGCCTGGAGGATGATTAAGCACAACAGCTGGGCCGTCTCTCGAGTCTTCAACGCTATTGACGCTCAGAGATCTTATACTGTCGCCGGGGAGGTGTGTAGAATTTGTCATAGAGTCGCCACCTTCTGGGAGCTCGATGGACTCATCCCTTAAAAGGCTCGACTCAAGCTTTAGGTTATAGACAACGTAAACCATGAACTCCATGATGTGCTTCACCTTTGAGAGCACTGTGCTGTTGGCACCCCTCAGTGCGATCGTGCAACCAAGTTCGGGCGTACACCCAGACAAGAATATATATGACTTCTTGCGACCTGGATAGTCGTTGTTCACGAATGTCCTAACCTCGAAGCTTGAGCATCGCCCAATTTGAACCGGTAAGGCCAGCATGTCGAGAGAGGATATGATGTCTGTTTCAGCACATCGTGCAACTGCCTCAATGACTGTGTGCTTAACATTATAAGCCACTGAAATGTTTGCATCGGAAAGATACTGTAAAGCCACACCAGAAATGCTCTTCTCCGCAAGAAGCACCTGTGGGCGAAGATTCGTGATTCTCTGGACCACAACTCGTAGGAACTCCTTTTCTTGCTCAATTACAGGTTGCAAACTCATAAAATGCTGTTGGTGCCGCTGGTACTCAATGGGAAATGTGACAAGCATTATTCGCGGATTGGTAATCCTGCGTGGCATGCTCTTTAATGCCAGGTTCTTGGTGAACACGACGCCTGAGATGTAGGCTGTATCACCGGGCTTCCCTCCTGGAATTCTCTTTAGTTTGACATAGTGTCGGATATCCATGTCTTCCCCCTTTCCAACGTCTGGATCTACGTCGTCCGTTGCTCGCAAGAGAATGGGAACCAGGGCCTTTTGCCATGCTGGCGGATTTGAGATCTCCGCATCGTCGAGGAGCTGGTGAAGTAATTTGTCAACGTGCCTCAAGCTTGATGAATTGAGCTCGACCTTAGGGGCCCTCGTGTGCTGCAAAGAATCACTTCTAGTAATTTGGTTCGCACTTTGATGAGGCGTGTCCAACGTGAAGAGCATTTCCGAAGACTGCGAAGGCTTGTACACAGCAGACTTTGGCCGCGGCGACGGCATGTGATGCAGACTGCCACTGACATTGCTAGTGTTCCGTCGCCTCGGTGGCCGACGATATGCGCCAAGACTGCCGGGCAGCTCATCGAGCCCACCTCTGCTAACGAAACTCATACCGCTGATGCTCTTTTCGCCTGCCCTATGGCGATATTTTCTATTAGCATTTACATATGGCGTGAGCTCCGACTTGTCATCACCAAGGCTCCCCGGTTGCAAATCGCCAGTCATTGTCGTAAACAGACTCATCTGTTCATCTTCGCTTGATTCATCAGACATGTAATCGGCCAGCTCTGGATCGATGATGTTATCGTCGTGAAAAGCAGGAAACTTTGGCTTCTTAGCACTCTCATCGTCAATGCCACGCCGAAAGGGGGCTCTCTCTTCAGGTGCAGGCTTAAAACGATTCAGGAAGCCGCTATGCTTGGAGTGATGTCGTTTATGGCCTGCAGAAGAATGCGGCCTCGCACTTAACGATTTTAGGGACCTCGAAGAGCCAGGCCTGCTCAGTTGTGGCGCGTCGATCTCCAAAATGGCTGCAGTACGGGATTCTCCAAGGCGGCGAGTTGCAGGTATGGCCATCATTGGTGTCGTCACGGGTCTTGATACAGGCCTTGAGTCTTCAGATCCTTCTGAGGCAACCCCTGATTCGTTATCTCTTGGTTTAGATTGGCTCACATTGCTGGATGTTTTCGCATGGTTTGCGCCGAAGAATCTTGGCATAAACGATTGCTCGTCTCCAGAGTCCTCTGAACCACTCCCATCGAAGCGTCTAGTGATGACTTCAAGACATCGTTTGCAGACGCGCAATGAGCCTTGTACACCGAACTTCTCTCCCGATATCACGGTCGTACACTTTGAATCAAAGATACAGCCGCAGGTTCGGCAGTGGTGTTTTCTTCTGAATGCACTAAATGGCGTCTGGCAGAGGAAACACTCCTTGACAGTATCATCTTTCATCCAGAATTCCTTACTCAGAACCTGCTTTCGCATTCGGGTGAGTTGTGCGTTCACCTGCTCAGAGGCTTCCTCGCTGCTCGTAACAGTGCCAGGTATTCTGAAATCGCCCGAAGCCATCTTTTGTGGTTTTGGATTATTAGAGAAGGAATCGTGGCAAACAGAATCATGAGCTGATGTGCTGACGTGGCTAGGCTCTGCTGTTCCCCTGTCCAATGAGGAATCTCTTGAGTTTTGACCTCCAGGAGATCTTGACCGGCTAATCCGGTCGATAACAGCAGGTTTCCTTCTTACACTGTCGGGCGACAGCAAAGATGAGGTGATGGAAGGACTGCGGATACTTCGGGTCTGTAATGAGGGCACTCGATGGTGTGTACTCCTGGGACTCGTCGGACTCTTGAGACTTTCCTCAATACTCGATGTATCCTCACGTTTAGATCGAGGCGGAAGTTTTCCCTCCATATCATAGAGGCTGGCCGATGATTCAGCCGTTGATAGATGCGCTTGCAAATCAGCTTTACTACTGATACTCTTTCGGCTTGATCCGGCGCCGTTACTGTCTTCGGTGCGAAGGGTGGTATGACTAGGATCTCTGTGCACCGTAACAGAGGCGATCGTAGGGTCCGCGGCGATGGAACTGGGAGCCTTTTTGGAAAAGCTTTGGCGGTTTGTCGGGTTGGACTTTTGATTAGACATAAGGCTGATGCTTGACGGTTTGGAAGACTGGGCTTGCGGTCGAGGTTCGATAGTGCCGCTGCTTAGATTTGTCGAGGCTCCATCAGCAAGAAGAACTTGAGATGAGGACGTAGACAAAGATGCGCCTGTGTCAATCTGACTAGGCGAGCTAATAGAAGCTTTCGAGCCATGGTTCCCAACGAGCGATGTTCTCTTTGAAGATGGTTCTGATTTCTCTCCAGGCGCTTGTTCCTGGGGCGATTTTAAAGAGCCTCCACCACCAACAGCTTCCCTCAAACGACTGTAGAGACCACTGAGACCTTGTTGAACCAAATCACCCGCTATTCCTTTATTTTCTGAAGTCGGTGCTGCTATTGGAGGCGGTGCGAAATCGTTAAAGGTGGTTAGAGAATCACACTGGCTTGCGGATGTGTGTATCTTGTCGAGTGTGTGAGCAAGTTGTCCTGTGGAAATGGAGTTGATAGAATTGCGGCGGGTTCGGATGGGGGAACTCGTAGAGGCTACGGATCCTGACCTGGGCCGCGACATTTTGATGGTGATGCTATTTGGAAATCGGCAGGAAGGTTCGGCATGTGCAAAATCGACAGTGACTGGAAGAATATAGTTGGGAGTCGGTATGCGGATGCCCGCCGAGCGTCAACAGAGAGGCTCTGACTAGATGTCTAAGACTTGACGCATGTGACGTTTGTCCGCTTCGGGTCTCTCAAGCAAACGCAGCAGCCACAAATCGAGTACAAGATATCAACAGCATGGTGATCTGGCGAGCTTTTAAGGATAGGAAAGCGAGTCGTCGACGTATGGAGAAGCGGCGAGCGGAGAAGTCGATCTTCAGGGTTCGCGGATCGGTGAAGCTGTTGTGGATAGACAAGACTGCAAGAGAGGTCGGGGCTCTTGTCTTGGATAAGACGGGATGGCGCGGGCTAACGTTAATTCAGACGCCAAGGACTGATAGGGCAAGCGGCATCAAGCAAAATGACGACAAGGCGTCAGCTGGATACAGATACTGCGGCGCAGAAGAATATGTATGCTGTCCCGCACAGTTAATCACGGCTGTGCGCTGTGAAGATCCAAGGTCGAGAACAACCTTTAGGCATCTGAGAGATGGATGTGGGATGCGTGATGGCGTCAGACCCTTGCAAGGCAGCGGGCATGGAACCGAAATGCTAACGGCCTGGGGGTCACCAGTACGTGTCTGATACTTTTCGCAGGCTGTCGTGGAACATTCCGAACGGTAACATACGCCGCGATGACCAATTCAATACAAAACATGACACTCGATGAGTCAAGGGGAACTTCGCTTAATATCTCCTATAATATCACGACGCTATCATCACCTTCATGCTGAGTAAATGCGGTGTAGGTGAAGCTGCACCAAGTCCTGCCATCTCTGCACATGCATAGAAAGCTCGAAAAATCTCAAGTACCGATGACTTGGCGCAGATCAAAGCACGAGCCACCTGCCAACCACAGGGCACCTTGTTACGAACCAGACCCCGCAACAGCCTCCAACACGGCCCAAAATTACCCGTCGCGTCAGGGCGCGCTGAGTAGGTTTCGTTTCGATTTGCAATAACCTTCGATCGCTTCGCCAAGTCGTCACCACATGATATTGCTTGCAATGCTCCGCCAAAGCATATTTCTACCTGCATGAGAGTCATTTGCGTACATACTTTGCATATCTCGGAAGCTGATCCCCGTTTCTCCTCCCCGCCGATCTCTTCGCTCGTCACACTGATCCAACATCGAGAACCGCCATCTCTACAGCTCATGTAACACACATCGTGACGGGTCTTGGGAAGCAGTTGAGTGCCAATGTCTCCCACTCTGTCCCCTGAGCGGGACATTACGGAGCTGTTCAGCCGACCTCGAATCACCAACATCCCTTCCGACCAAAAAGATTTGCTTGAGAGGCCAGATTCTTGGGCCATCGAGCTGAAAAATATACCTCATGGCCTCTCGCAAATCCCAGGTCACGTCCTCGAGACGGTCAAAGCAACATATGTTGCAAAGAAAGGAGTCATTCAAGAGCGTACACCCATATCAAAAAAACGAAGCGGTAGTCCAGCGCCATCAGCAAGGAGCAAGCGGATGCGCAATGGCCCACCGAGCTCCCCTAAATCCGACCACCAGAAACCCCAACAGTCGTCTCCTGAACGACATGTTTCCTGGAGCCCGACCCAAAGCCCCCCAGACCATAATCAGGAGAAGGAGCCTGAGCGCATGCCATCTTCTATTGTTCACGAAACTCCCAAACCGAACTTCACAGGCCCCCCGGCACGAACATTAATACGAGTGGTTGAGAATCCACCTTCTTCCGCGGAGACAGAGGATGATCTAGAAACGAGGATTCCGGACGCCCAGCCGCATCTCAATGCCCCAATCAACCGAACAGCAGTGCGGTCCAATCCGATAGCACCGTCTCCACTATCGAGCAACAGTGCTATGGCTACACCTCCATGCGCCCAACCGAGCAATCCTACCCAAGCAGTCGTCTCAAATACTGTTGTGGGAAACAAAAGAAGTCTTCTTGGGAATGACAGCCCGAGAAATGGCGAGTCTCGTCCTCGACTCAAATTCAAACCTATCCCTATGGATGACGACACGGGCAAAAAGAGGAAGAAAACTCATAACGAAAAAGAACGCCTTCCACCTACCATAATGCCGCCAGTGATGGTCGATAGTTCGATACCAACGTCATCAGACCCTGTTATTCCTTTCACGGGGAATGTGGCTGCAACTCAAGAGTCTATTGTAGCGTCCATCGAAGGCAACGAAGAAAACGAGACGGTGGACAACGTCGAGGAGGTTGTGCCGTCAACTAATCTTCAAGGATTGAATGTGGAGCCTCCTGCTAATCATCGGCCGGAAACTGTCGTTCAGCTTGAACCCTTTAGTCTAAATAAAAAGACCACAAATAACGAATGTGAGCCTACGCAACGACCTACAACACCCTCACATATGGATCCGTCAAAAATGGCTACATCAGCAAATTCCAGCAAGCATTTACACAGTCATATGGCGGCTAAAAAGTCACCTCCACCCGCACCACCACGCATAGCGCCAGGGGCTCCTATCGAGCCATATGATGCCTTTGTGCAGCAATACCCGGACTATCCAAATGATGGCGGCGGTCGAAAGTTACCAGGCACCAAGTTGAATTTCATCACCGCATGTGTCTATCTTAACTACCTACGTCCAAAGCGTCTCCTTCGAGACTGCCTCTATGACGACTTCATCCGAGCTTTCCCATGCTATTATAGGGAGTACGTGGATCGCGCCGGCATGACGGCCATGGTTGCAATTGACTGGTTCAACAAACAAAAGGGTCCCCCAGCTTATGACAAGTATCTGGTGAACAGGGGCAATCTCAGCCATATTCTCAGGTCATACCCTGAAGAATTTACACAGGCAAACGAAATGGTTTATAAAAGGGCGGAGGGAGATGTGCTTAGCATTTACACGAGTTCGGAAGACGAAGGAGACTTTGAAGAACATCATGATTCTTCAAGCTCAGTCTCGAGACCCCCGCATCATTCGTTGAACAGACGGGGCGTTGAGTCACCACCAATTGCAACTGTTGAGAGTGACATGGATATCGACCTCCCCGAGATGCCCCCTGCGCCACTTTCGACTTCCAGTAGGCGAAAATCCTCAATGGCCTCAGTAAATGGCTTGGAAGTAACGTCGAAACCTGTGCCAGCACCGAAGCCGACTAAACCAACACCATCTTCTTTCAAGCCCCGGAACATGCCCTCACAAACACGGCCACTCCATTCTTCGCGAGCTCGTGAGATCTTGACTCAGCCGCCGCCGCCGCCGTCACCCAAAATTACACAATCAATGCTACCACCATCTACCTGCGGAACATCAGCAATGAAGTCGAAGGCTCCTCGACCGTCACAGTACTTTAATAAGATCTCCGCGAGCAACCAGTTCAAATCAACACCAGTGAGGCGGTCGAGCAAGGATCTCGCAAAACTCCGAGAGCATTTCAGGAAATCGAGGGGATCGGCATCACAAGATGGCCGGAGGAGCAGTAGTCGCGCATTGTAACGGCACAGGCGGTTCGGAAAAGTATTGTATTGAAATGCAGGAAAGTGTCGAAAGTATCATTTATGTTGATGATTGAGGAAACATGAGGCTAGGCGTCTGTGGTTGCGATTGTTCGTCTTTTTCATCCGATACCCCGGGATATGTTACATGTAACATTATAACATTATTGAATAGGGCGTTTCGGGCCATAAAAGTTCCATATCATGAAAAAGTCATTAGCATAAAAGATACTAGAATCGGTGGCGGAAAGAACTGTCTATTGTGCGTGGGCAACATGTCTATGGTAAGCTAGCTGGTTCGACTGAGAACCTGGCTTAATTAAAGACTGGCAGCATGGCGATGATGCAGAAGATGGAGAAGTATAAGAGCTCTTGTGGTCCAGTTGCCTTTTCCTCGTAAAGATACTCCTCTCCACCATTCCGTAAAACAAGATTATCTTCGCCTCAACTGCCAGTCATCGTCTCAGTCCACGAGGGTATCATACAATCTTTTCTTTTAGTCCCAATCTTAATTTTTTTTTTCGCTCCGTGGCACGACTACTCGCTGCCCATCCTTCGACGTGGTCTTTTTCGCCTTGTGCTTTCTGCTGTCCCAATCGATATGGTTTTGCTGAGAGTAATCCGGGTTTGTGAGCCTTGTGGTCGTCATTCTGTCATTAGCGGTCATTATAGTCTTCATTTCTTTCTGGAGAGAGTTTATCGATTCGAGTTTTCACTCTTCCTCCGATTCAGCAGCTCGGGCGGCACGGGCAGCGGCTTCGTCTTCCTTCTTCTTCCTCTGGCGAGCCTCTTCCTCGGGAGTCATGGTGCGCAGCTGGAGAGCGTGGATGCCGTTCTCCTGGGCCATCTCGTCGCGGAGAAGGGCGTAGACCATGCGGTGACGGGCAGGCTGCATCTTAGAGTTGAAGGCGTCTGAGGTAATGACCACGCTGTCACGTGTTAGTGCATGTTGATTGACTTGATTTGATCTTCAGGACTGGGGTATGTGCAGAAGAACGGTGTGGGTGAGGGGTGTGAGTGAGTATGGGGTATGAACAAGACTGCATTGCATGACAAGAGTGTCACGCGGGCTGAGATGAGATGAGATGAGATGAGGCGAAATGATATGATCTGATTCCAAATCGCGATGAAAAGTTGCACAGAGCTCGGTTGATGGTGACAAAGAGCGCAATTCTTACCGAAAGTGTGTCTCGCTGGAGGTCGTGTGTTCCATAGCCTTGTGGTGAGAGTGCAGATGAGAGTCGTTGTAGATCTCAAGAGTCTGCGGATTGAAGGCCGCGGTAATCTGAAAAAATGGTTAATAATTGATTCTGTTTATGAAAATCTCATAGAAAATCTCACCTTGGCCCGAATAGTATCCTCAACGGGAGTGTTGGAACTCATGGTTGAGAGCTGTCGCTGGACGCTCGAAAAGCCGAGCGCGTATCGTCGAAACATTAGGTGTGAGGCGGTCTGAAATACAGAGAACGTGACGACGTCCAAATACGATTTGCACAATGTCGACTGAAATTTGATCAAAGTCGACAAAGGCGCTGCAGATGAGACTGGTTTAAAAACGAATTGAGTTGTTGCAAACTCAGAATTCGCGGGCGCTCAAGTAGAGAGAATCTTTGTTGTACGGACTCCGAGTGGAGCGGTAATGGATCGACAGGGCAACACGAAGGTTTTGGTTTTTTTTGGGTGGGAGGGAGGCCAAGTTTTTATGAGAGTTCGCTCGACTTTGTTGTCCGCCTCTTTGAGTTTTAGGTTATCGGTCTGCCCCCAAATAAACAAGCCACACGGTTTGATGTGACGCGGCGATGGATCAAAACAGAAACAAGCAGGCAGGCAAAAAGCGAAAAACAAGTTAATAGAGTAGAGGAGAGCTTGGAACCAGAACAGGAGGAGGAAGTGAAAGGTTGAAATAGAGGTGGGCAGAACAAGATATATGTCTACGGATACAGTATGCATGGAACTCAGAGTCAAGGCTCTGTCTGAGCTTGGACTACGGATACGTATTGACAGGTACAGTACAAAAGAGACTAGGTACTATCTAAAAGTGGCGGAACACGTTAACTCTGTGGAAAAACGAACACCTATGATGCTTGTGATTTGTGAATTGACAACTCAGGGAGCCGTTATTCCGTTTCGGTGTGAAGTCGGTGAAGAGAAGTAAGGGTTAGGAAAAAAGAAAACGAAGCCCAGCAGAAGCAAAGACAAAAGCCACCGACTTGGGAGTGGGAGACATGTACTGTACTGTACGCTGTTGTAACCCTTCTGCAGACGTTCGCTACGGCTTCCATTCTACTGTATCAGAATTAAGCGCGGGGATCTGTACTGTAGGTAGGCAGGCCTAGCAGGTACATACATACTTTTACCCTTTCCAACAGCCAAAGTGGCGGACAAGTTTTGATGGATCACAATCATCACATCGCATCACATCCCTACATTGTAACCCCTGAAAGCCTCTTTTTAGCAAATGATCAGCCGCCAATCTGCGTGTCCGTCCAGACGGTTGGGTCGGGCGTCGGATGGCCCTGACCGCCTGGCTTCTAGAGCGGTGAAGCCAGGAACAAGGGTTACGAGAGATGGTTTCTGTGAACCCCTGGACTTTTTTTTTTCTCTGGTGTTCATGTTTGTGTTGCCGTTCTATTGTTACAAATGATGGAGTGCCACGACAAACAAAACAGTTTCGACCCGGTATGATGCTAGGTATTATCTTGGTTACTGTACATGTTCCCCCCCCAAGCCTTCTAAGTCCATACCCCCAGCTGCAGACTTGACAGCATACACAGTGGATCAACTTGAAGCTGTTGGAGCCATGCTGTAGGTACGGCCCAAACAGGCGGGATCTGGTGTGATAGCGGTCTCGTGGATTGGCTCCATATCTGCCGTCCGGGGTTTGTTGACATCGAAATGCAATCCACTCACGTATTCGTCTTTTTTGTGAGTTGTTGATGAGGCCAGCGTTCAACAGCAAGAGTCACAGCACGCACGACAGCGTTTTTCTTCCCTGCTTGCCTGTCTGGCTGTCTTCCTTACTCATGACAAGCCATGGATGGATAGGATGTACATGTACAGTACTTCCATCTCAACGGTTGAGCCCTGTATCTGTACATACATATGTACATACGGGCACCGTGAACATGTCCGCTTGTGTTGCATTGCAGTCGAACGGTTCCTTAAGCCTCCCAGCTAAAAGACACGCGGACGCATGGCTAGCTGCCGATGCTCATCCCGTAAACAAACTAGAAGCTGCCTATTGGTTTTGGCCTCGACTGTTTCTTCACTGTCGTAACACACCAGAGACTCAAAAATGTGCACTTCCACCTCTTTTAGCTCGTCGACGCGGCTTCGAAAAGTACGTACCTCCGGGGAAGACGGCCGTCCGCCCGGTCCGTGGGCCGAAAACTTGACTCCATCGACGTCAAAGAATCTACCCACTTTAGTCAAAGTAGTCTTTCTTTGGAGCTTCACAACTCCATTTCTAAATCTAGCTGTCAGAGCCAACTCATGCTCATGTTCTCACGGGATCGTCAATCCCTAATTCCTATACCCCTTCTCCCCTCCCTCTTAGCCTATCCTCGGCAAATGCGCCGGTGAACCAGACTCGACGTAGCATCCCAGCAACTTGAGTCTGCATTGCATTGCGATCTCCGGATTGGCCTCTAAATTCTTGAATCCTTGTCGCAAACCCCGGCGCTCCGGGGCCTTGAATTGTTCGTCATGTCGCTCCTCCGACATCTCGTCACCTCCGCCGTCCGGCGCCCGATTCCTACTACTACCTCCGCCTCCTTCATCACCCTCTGTCCCGCCGTTAGAATGCTCTCTACCTTACCGCACTTACCGCTCTTCGAGGCCGTTTCACGGCATGACCCTGACTCCAAAGCCGTTATCCACTCCCTTTCCGGTCGGACGTTCAAGTATGGAGAGCTTCTAGGTGATGTGAGTCGCGCACGGGATCAACTGGCTGAAGCTGCTGGCCGTGAGGACCTCAATGGCGAGCGCATTGCGTTCCTTGTCGAGAATAGCTATGACTACGTAGGTGAGCTCATGAAGTGACCCCGCGACGCCGCATTGCGACAGTAATTAATAAGTGTTTGTATAGTAACACTCCTGGCCGCAATGGCTGCGCGCTCTATTGCCGTGCCTTTATCCCCCGCTTTCCCTGCGCCAGAGCTACAATACATTCTCAACCAAAGCGAAGCTTCGTTGCTTGTCTCATCTCCTAAATTCGCATCTAAGGCAAAGGAGGTTCTTACGACCGAACTTGCAACCAAGCCGGCGCATCTCGAACTCCAGAAGCATCAAGGTGGTGGTAGTCACGAAAAGGTTGAACTAGGAGATACCGATGCTGGTGAAGCCGGTATGATGCTTTATACTTCGGGAACAACCAACAAGCCTGTAAGTGTGCTTTGTATTCCAACGGCTTTTCATGCTAAACCTCGTCTCAGAAGGGAGTTCTGCTTCCCCAGTCTGTGTTGACGGCGCAATCTCGTTCCCTCATTGAGGCCTGGAACTACTCGCCGACTGACCATCTCCTCCACGTTCTCCCGCTTCACCACATTCACGGGACTGTGAATGCCATCCTCACGCCTCTCCTCGCTGGTTCAACAATCGAGTTCATGTTCCCCTTCAACGCTGATGCCGTCTGGAGGCGCTTCTCAGCACCCTTCCTCGCTGGCGACTCCTCTGGCCCTAAAGACAAGATTACCTTCTTCACAGTCGTTCCTACAGTATATAGCAGACTACTCACCTCACACAAGACTCTCCCTCCTGAAACCCAGGAAGCCGCTCGCAAAGCCATCTCCCCTGAGAACATGCGCCTATCTATCTCTGGTTCCGCCGCACTGCCAACGCCCATCAAGACCGCCTGGAAGGATCTCAGTCATGGCAATGTGCTTCTTGAGCGCTATGGCATGACCGAGGTCGGCATGGCGTTGAGTTGCGGTCTTGACTTCTCAGATCGTGTAGATGCCAGCGTCGGCTGGCCGTTGCCATCTGTCGAGGCTCGTCTGGTCGATGTCGATACTGGCGATATTATCAAGGAGGGCGAGGAGATCGATGCGCAAGGTCGTGAGCGCTCCGGTGAAATTCAGCTCCGCGGTCCAACCATCTTCCGCGAGTACTGGCACAATCCAACCGCAACAGCGAGCGAGTTCGTAGAAGATGCAGACGGCAAAGGCAAATGGTTCAAGACAGGTGACGTAGCTGTTCGTCGCCCAGTCCCCTCTGCCAACGCCTCTCAACCCTGGACTCATGGGCCGCTTTACTTTATCCAGGGCCGCAAGTCCGCCGACATTATCAAGACAGGGGGCGAAAAGGTAAGCGCTCTAGAAGTCGAGCGTGAGTTGTTGTCACTCCCTGAGGTCGCCGAAGCGGCGGTCGTGGCCGTGCCTAGTGGGCAATGGGGCCACAAGGTCGGCGCTGTGTTGGTTTTGGACAACGACGTGGTCAAGAAGTGGTCGGCGCTTGATATGCGCCGGGCTCTGAAGGGACGGTTGGCAAACTACAAGATTCCCCAGGTGTTGCGGCTCGTTGACCAAATACCCCGAAACGCCATGGGCAAGATCAACAAGAAACAATTGGTTAAGACCATCTTCCCTGATGATGTGAGCGGGGATGAAAGCTAAACAGTACATACATACGTTTCAAAATCTCAAAAGTTTAATAAAAAATCGTTAAAGTCAATTACTGCAAGATCAGACCAGGGATACAGACTTGTTTTGAACGAGTCGATAGCAATTGAATATAGCTATCATAAATTCATGTGAAGCAACTGGTTTTAGTTGATCAAAAGTACAAAAATCTATTTTCCTGTTCCCTCTGGTGGCCCTTTTCATACTTCATAGATGCCACCTGGGAACACTCCTTCCAAGCAACGCCAATAGAATATTGAGCCAAATGAAATTAAGGATTGATCGGGCCCAAGCTGAGGAATTTCCCACCCTTGGTTTAAGCCAGTAGCCGCTTTATCCTTGCCTTGCCGCTCCTTCATCAACCACTCGTCAACCTTTTGTGAATCGCCAAATGAACGGCGTCGGGTTCGGAAACGTGAAATGGTCATTATCGGATATCGTGCTAAATCAACGTCGTGCCTCTGCGTGAATCATGGCACATTTTTAAACAACGTGCTTGGCCTTGGCTCTTGTGCTGCCGGAGTGAGCACTGTCGGTATGACCGGAGAACTCAACCTGCTCAGAAGCTGGCAGCTCAAGGACCTCCTTGAACTTGCGGCCGATAGACAGGAGAATCTCCTTACCCTTCTCGCCGCTGCGGCCCTTGCCACCAGCCACATCACCCTCGCCTCGGCCGGGAATGCTCTTTCCGATGGTGCGAGTCCAGACACCGATACGGAAGAAAGCCTTGCGAACGTTGACGACAACGCCCATGACCTCGCCATCATCCTCGTCCTCGAGGGTCTCGCCGATGGCGGACATCATGACCTGGAGCCAGAGACGATCGACATCGACGTTGCGCTTGTCCTTGTACTGATAAGACCACTTGCCACCGTGCTTGTTCTGGGGATCCTCCCACTCTGGGCGGACGCCGGCCTTGAAGAGGTGGTAGTCGGACTTGAGAGAGAGCTCGGAAACGGGTGCGACGTTGTTCTGAAAAAGTTAGAGCGTTGAAATTTTTGGGATCGGGTTTGTGACTCACGTAGACACCCCAGAATTCCTCAACGGAGTCAAAAGTAATGACTTCCTTAAGAAGATCGTTCCAGTTGTCGCCCTATAATGAAAATTAGCGCCTGAACTTGGTTGTTTGGGTGTGGCATTTCGCACCTTGCCGCTCGGGGGCTTTGTGAACCAGAGAGTCCACTTGTTCTGAAGAGGGTGCTTGACGTTGAAGTTATCCTTGTCGTGGAAGACAGTGACGGGCTTGTCGTCCTTGACGTCGGAAGAATCTTCCTTGCCGGCAGGGTCGACAGGGATGGTAGTGAGGTCAACCTGCTCGTCCATCTTGGGAGTATCTGCTACAGCGGTAGCCATTGTGTGGGATGGTTTTCGTAGGATCGCGGTGCAAAATGAAGGGTTTCGCAGATGAAAGATCGCGGGGCAGAGATGATAGCGG
Source organism: Fusarium concolor (assembly GCA_013184415.1). Classification (NCBI taxonomy): domain Eukaryota; kingdom Fungi; phylum Ascomycota; class Sordariomycetes; order Hypocreales; family Nectriaceae; genus Fusarium; species Fusarium concolor. The sequence continues at coordinate 53,728 of JABCJY010000389.1, read as the reverse complement.
AGGCAATAGAAAAGAAGTGGAAGCAAGCGGTGCGGAAGTGGGGCGAGAAGCAATGAAATGAACTGTGTAGTGCAGTTCTAGTAATTCCTTCCGTTGGTAGAAAGTGTTTGCAACTTTGCGCCAGGCAAGAGTCGCGAATAGCTAGTGAGAGCAAGAGCAATAGTAAGAGCAATAAAGTGTGAGGTTTATCAGAAGGTGCGTACGGCGCCTGTTTGAGGTTTGGTTTGTGTCGCGAGACGCCGCAAAAATTCTTGGGTGCTGACCTAAAATGCGGCTGGCTCTAACTTTCCCAGACGGGGCCGGGACGGGCGATGGTGCCTTACGGTGCCTGGCTTTTGCCTTAGAATTGAGGCTAAAGTTCTACGCCTCTGGCTTGCTTCAGGTTCTCTAACGTTTCAAAAGTCAAGCGAATCTTATGCCTCCTACGAAACTCCTTGTTGATCACATTGATGCAACAAGGGTCCAGTAACAGGTCTAGACTGAAGATGAAGGCGTCGTTGAACCTTCTCTTGTTTCAACATGGGCTTCATGTGCCAAGGAAGATCCGTCTTTGTCCTAACTTTGTCTCTATTTCCGATCCATGCTCCTGGGACTATTTACTTCCAAGTCCCTTTGAAGTTGTCTTTGATACTGACCCTAGCAGTAACTACTACCAAGGCAAAGAAAGCGAACCAAAACCGCACAGGGCATTATCTACTAATACCCTTACTTGGGTACCTAGGTACTGTTTCAACACAAGCTGCAAGCAACATCCATATCCACAAATCGAACTGGCAAACCTGACTTTCAACTAGCGTCTATCGGGCCTCGAGAGCTTAATGCAACTCAACTGCATATGACATATGACGCAGCGTTGCCAGTCACGCGCATATCCAATGCGGAAAATTGTGCGCAGAATTGCTCTTGATAATGAGCCCATATGAGCTTTAAAGGCTCACAAATGCCAAGCTGCGTGCCCATGGGCGTGTTGAACATGGCAGTGCGCTGTCATACTGGGTATGATCCATTGGCATGGATGTACTGATGATATTCGGGTCATTACAACTTGGTGACCCCCATTCGTGCCTCCACCTCAAGCAGTTCAATCCACGCCTCTTCGTTTTTGAGTCGTTCGTGCTTTGCACCATTTCGCATGCAGGCTGGGTGGGATCTGGACATTTCTCATACCCTGGTCCAATGTGTCAAAAGCCATGGCCAAATATCACACCTGAGCTAATAAAACATCAAGAACAAGGGCAAAACACAGTCAGATACCATAGTACAAACGGTCTCTCATAATTCCATTCATCCAGTCAGAAGCTCTCCTCTGACCAACTTGCGCCGACTTCAGCATTGCTGCGTCACGTCTCCCTTGAGACGAGGCGTTCGGGGCGCCAACGATATTCCAGAGCTACAATTAAGCCTCAATAGTCACCCACCTTGAACCACGTTCACCACTCACAGGCGATCTTGGTCTAATGGGGCGGGATTTCCCTTGAACGTTTCTTGACTTCATTGGCTTTCTAAACATCCCTTGTCCCACAAAGAGACTGACAACTGGTGCACACCCGCTTCATTACGTACTCTACACCATAATCTTGTCCCAAATGATCGCCAAAGTCCAACGCTAGTAGGTGCTGATGCAGGAGCTCAGGCACTGGCTCTGCCCCTCTGGAATGCGAACGCCTCTCACAACCTCGATTTCATCCCACCATCACGGCCCTCAGGTCTCTTGGTTTCTCTGTGAGCCCCTCATGCTCATGAGCCATCATCCGAGACCTGCGCGATCAACCGTGGGCTGACCAGGATTGGTATGCCGGTCTTTTTCGTCCGTAGTCAACCTGATATCCATATATAGACCAACTTATAATAAGCCCGTCTTGCCCATCAACACAAAGAAGTTTCCTTCACCAGCACACCCTCCCAGCCCTCTTAAGCTACCTCTTTGTTCTCTCTTCTTTAACTGTGTCCAAATCTTCCTTTGCTCTACCTATCCACCAACTTAGCTTATCACCATGGAGCCAGAGACCCGAGCCACCTCCTTTGAGAAGGATGCCTGCAAGACAAAGGACAACGCCCCCAAGGGCAAGACTCGAAGCAGCTCTCTCTTGACAATCAGCTCCGGCTTCACCTTTCTTGCAGCCCTTCCTGGAGGATCCAGCTCTTCATCATCTTTCAGATCATCCTCTTTCCGATAAATACCCAACATTAACTCCTGTTTCATTCTCTCTGTCATTCGTTTATATGGGCTCTTTTGTCTAATTGTTTTATCATTTTTTTTTTTGAATCAGCTATTTTTTTCAACATTTCCTCTGGGCGCTTTCCTCGGTACAAGACTTTTACTGTTCTGTGTTTCACTGCCTGGCAAAATGAATGAGTTCCAGTCGTTTCAACCTACCCATCGCCCTCTTGACTTTCCTTTAGTCGATCATAACTTTCCAGACGAGTGGTACGAGTTTGAATTCAACAAGCTCTTTATCGAAATCTGGACCACTGTTCATTCAGCGTTCTATCCCGAAGATAGCCACCATACGCCCTCAATGTCCCCTTGGCTGATATCCTATTCGAAGGAATTTATCAATTATGTCGAGCTCGTAGCTCATCCTGATGCACGCGCGGGAAAATGGGAGAAACTGCTTCGTGATAGAGACGAGAGGAGCAACCTGCTGCAAGCTATCATCTTCAAGATCCTTGATACGCACATCTTTTCGAAGTTGCTATTTGGAGCCGACCCTAAGCATGCTGAGACGTTGCAGAATTCCGATACTGCACTCATCGCTACAGATGGTATGTAGCTGGCGAGACATTAAAGGAACACCACTAACATCTTATCAGGATTCTCACGCAGCAAGCTCCGATCTCACACCACTAAGAAGTGGCTCCAAACAAGCAATGGAGTTCCTCCTCGTTTTTGGGAAGAAGTTGATAAACTATGCATCCAGACCTTAACCATGTTACTCCCTGTTTACGAGTATACCAGCCAGTTTACCGGTTATAAGCCCATTTCTATAGAACAGCTATATCAGGAGTTGCACGATCTGATTGCTCTGGCTGGTTGGCTCAGTGTAACCATCCGCATGTCGCCGGCCGTTTTCTCGTTCAGTTGGCTTAAACCGGGAGAGCTATTCTCAATGAATCAAGTGAACAGATTCCAGCCGGCATATGAGGCCTCAATGGAAGCGGCTCAGCGGCATCAGACACGCCTCATGGAACGAAAACCCAACAGCAAGCCGATGAGGTCTGCGCCCAGAATCAAGATCTCTGTTCTGCCAGAAATTGTTCGTCACAAGCCTGTTCCAAGGGAGATGAACAATGAGGGTGTTACTTCTTACAAGATCTTGGACCCTCACGTAGTGTACTATCAGGGGCTTCAATTTGAGCATGACGAGGAGAGGGCATTCATCAGTCTACCGGACTACATCAAGAAACTGGAGGATCGAAACATACCACGTTACGCTGCCCTAGCCATCATGGGCATTGTGTTTACTTGTTTGTGGGTTTATCTTACTACCTCGGGTCAGCAAACCTGGCATAGCATCCAGCAATGGGTGAAATCGGGTTTGGAGTACATCATGGGACCCAGGCCAGAATCCACACCGGTGCAACAGCAAAAACCAGAGCCGTCGAGATCGTGGTAACAACTGGGGTTGCAGCGCAGGATGGGTAGGTGCTGCGGTTAGTGGGGGTCTTCCCATTTCCTTCTAGCAGTTAAATATGGAGTTCAGGAATCAGCTTTTGAACGGGATCGTCATGTAGATTTGGTGGGTTACTGTGAGATTTATGTTTTAGAGTAATATCGAACATTAAGGTTTTGGTTGAAGTATCGCAAATGTCAAATTATACCATGATTCACTGAGCTCCCGGGTAGGTTGGATCCCACACAGTGGAGCTTAACCAAAACACCTCATAGGACAAACTGAACAACGGCAAAACAACGGCGGATACCACATTCGCTAAAGCTGATCGGCTTCCATAGCTCAGTTGGTTAGAGCGTCGTACTAATACTTCAAACCGGAGTATCCGGTAATGCGAAGGTCTCAGGTTCAAGCCCTGGTGGGAGCAAGTCTCCAGCGCCTATCAGCTTCTTTTTTGGATTTTTGCTGATTTTTCTGTGATTTCTTTTCGTGGTTTCATCCAGATAGGTTAACAACTATGGTGGAGTAACTTGGTTGGTGTGGCTGCTGTGATTTGTGAGGGCAGGAGCAACTGCCGGTGGATCTGATCAAGATCAGATAAGATTAGTAGAATCACTATCAAATCATTACACTATCGAGATGTAATCCCTTGTCTGTGACCCCCAAATTTGTGACGAACCCCTCATTTATCGTACCAGTCTCTGCATCTTTTTATTCACTAGCTCGAACGAAATCTGCAGGTTGTCCGTGATATGGAGGGGGTCTGCCTGTATCAAAGTCCTTCAACAAACACCATGAGGGCATGCTTTATGATGAGTTTATGATGAGGTTTACCTAAATTCTGAGGAGCTTCATAGCATATTAGGCTAAGGGCTTCCTAAGGACCCTCATTGACGGTTATTCTTATGTTATATCTGTCGAGTTGCAATCATGAAGAACACACCTGTCTCCGCCTCCATCGAACCATGGTGATCGTTATGATGATGGTTCTCTTCTCGATGGAACTTTGAAAGATGTGGTCCCTGATCTTCGAGTTGCAGTGCATTAGTGTTTCGGGCCTCATTCTGCAGAACTGTTCTCGTACCAAGATGTTATCAATCGAATCACATTCGTCTCCACGACTCGTCGCGAATTGACACCCGGTACATATAGTAGCGAGGGATTGTTCCATAGGAAGACTTCTATCCGAAGACTTAGCTAAGCTCCCTATTCCTAATAATTACGTACCCCAGCTAAGATATCCCGTAAACATTCCTTCTTTCTTTCTATCCTTTTCACACTGGCCAAGGAACTTTGACAGAACTCGCTAGGCACTGGGGATATGCTGATGTTTCTATGACAGCCTTTTAGGAACAAAAGGCGAATTTAATATTGGAAATAATGACACTTTGGTGTTGAAGTAGCATAAAAGTTCACAAACAGCTAAGAAACATATTCCACGAAGGATCATGCCGATATCACCACATTCATTACCACTATTAATGGGCCATGACTATCAACTCTTAATAGTCATTTGCTTCACGCAGCTATAGGAAAAGACTATATGAGAGAACCAGCCATTCCGTCACTGATATTACCAAAAGTGCTCTTACAGGGAAACAAGTTCCGTAATTTCTCGGCGTTGGCGAAAAACGAATAATGGCTGGAGCTTGCGGCTGAACCTCCACGATATTTCCAACCACTAATTCGACTAGGATAGAGCAACTCTTGATGAATCAGGTAAATTGGATGACTGGAGAACACGAGGAATCCACGAGGGACCTTGCAGACACAGCAGCGAATCCATTAATCAAGTGTTAATGGCTTGGAACGGGTAACGATATGCGGTAACTGCCGTGTGGCATTGTCGAGAGAGGCTGGACAAAGTGTCAGCACAATAAACTTTGTGTTTATTGAGTTGTACGACAGATTGCCAAGTAAGAAGTCTCAGCAATTCTCTGGTAATCAGAAATGGCCTTTTTTACGATCGAGTACTATTTCCCCCTGAGATTGTTGTTTAATTGGGATTGTCTTTGTCGAGCACATCACTATAACTGCCACAGTAAACACCTTTACAGACCTGACAAAGTTTAGTCGGGCCATCCCGCCCGTCCGCGCGCCAACGGCTGTCCAGTGTCTAATAAAATTAGAATAAGGATTCGGGAGCAGCCGTGCAGGAGTTATGACTTCATTGTCTTAATAATCGGTCCCAATTGCAAGAAAAAATGTGCTTTACTTTGGACTTATTGACCACTGCTGAAAAAGTTCCTATCAATGATCTCAATTGCATCAAAAAATACCCAATTGCCTTCTCAATCTATCACCTCGTGTCTTGTCCGGGTCCGTCCCGTGTCTCCGATGCCAGCCACCCGCATTTTTGGGTCCTCGGAAGAGCTCCAAGGGTGAGACACGGTGATTCCCCGCCCCCAGCCATCCCCAGCCTCAAACTTGACGGGGCAGGACGGTGACTAGCAAGATATATCAAGTTTTGGATCCTTGCTAGTAGCTTCAGCTACCCATTTCTGGATTTTCTGATGTGACAATGCTCGGCACAAAGTGTATTCTGGGGACATATCAACGCCCAAGCTTACCTCAAGACATCTAGCAAGCCATTACGGATGTTTCGAGGCTGGGAAAGTTGAGGAACATGGGTAGCTTCCAGGATGTTAAGAGCTCTTGGATGGATTTAGACAGCTCCAGGGTCTTGTAATCCCTGCACCGCCGCGGCAACTTGGGCTCCAAGGCAGAGCAGAACAGGGCAGTTCCCGGGTCTGCTATCGCCCGTATCGACCCATGAAGCCTCGAAATCCTTTCTCTTCTCAACTCAACCACCTCAACATTCTCTTATGGTGCCTGCAGACTGCAAAAAAAAATCTTTTTCCTATTTGTCTCTGCTAAAATACACCAAATTCTGCATAGCATTGGCTACCTAGTCCAGCAGCTCGCATGAGCCCTAGACTAGACTGAGGGCCCCGCTACAACTCCATCTGAGACCGCTGGATGCTAGCGCTGAACAGCCCAGAAACCACCAGTCTCCAAGCTTCGCTTCGTTCGCTTCGGCCTCTCATCTTTTACCCGCCTCCCGTTCAAACGCAACGCGCGATTCAACGCCTGACATCCATCTTTTTTGTCCTATTTTTTGCCTCTAACGCGCTTGTCCAATCACACCGCTCGTTCACACAACTGTCAGCCTCAAATGTCGACGCCATACTGGGGCCAATTGCCCGGGCCCAAGGTCGCTGCGGGCCATAGCCGCCGCAGGTCTGAGTCGGACGACTATACCTATAATGCTGACCGTAGATCTTCGCTCGACGCTGCCCCAGTTCGTAGATCAAATCGTGGTTCTTCACAAACTCAGGGCACCGAGGCTCCTTCTGAATCTACCTTTAGTCCCTATGATTCCCCAACCACTTCTAATTTCGCTCCCCAAGGTCTAGCTCCCAGACCATCTTCCTACAGACGAGAAGGTCCTGCTGGAGAGGCTTCCAAATCCCGTCACCAGAGCCGACAGCAAGAAGAGTACGACGAGGAGCCATTGTCGCCTCCCCCGCCAGCTCCAGAAGTCCCTCGCGGTCCTCCTGTGAGCTATCGCCATCCGTACGGTAACGGTGGTCTTCCTTATACCTACACCGCCTCAGAAACAACTGCACCTCGCGATCCTAACCCACAAGGCGGCGATATGGAAGACGAACAATACCAAAGGGCCGGAGGCCAGAGACCTTACCAAGGTCAAGAAGATTTCTCAAGGCGGGATTCGAGCGCATACGATCCATTGTCCAGGAGAGAAACAACAGGCGGATCCTCAGACCGTCGCAAAGCGTTCGCAAACGACCGATCACCCCTCCAAAGGCTTGAGCTGACGCTCGACAGCATGACCAAGGAGGAAAAACGCGCCCGAGTTGAAGCCGCAGAACGACGCGCCAGAGAGAGACAGGCATTGAAGGCTGGAAAGCAACCCGCAGGCCAGCAAGTGCGGTCCCATGAACGGAAACCTTCTGTCACATACGACGAGAGACGTCCATCAGGTACTGGAGCTTTCTTTTCCGGTCCCCAACCTTCAGCGCTCCGAGATGTGTCCCGAGACTACTCCAGAGACGCTCAAAGAGACGCACAGCGTGACATCCCACAAGACACCTACAGAGAGATTCCACAGGAAGCGCAAAGGATAGCGTCACCAGAAGTATACCGAGAACTGCCTCCGCAAGTGACTGTGCAAAGAGGAGGTTCACATCGTCGCCGCGTATCTCTAGCGCATCCACAAGAAGCCGAGAAACACTACGGTTCAGGCGCATTGATGGAACCAGAGGAAATTGAGCCTGCGCCTCGGCGCATGGATCCTCAAACTGCCATTCCTAGGCATGTTGAGCAAGATTCTGGCATGCCCAAGCGAAACTTGAGCTTCCGTGAGCGAGCCGCTCGAGATAATGTGCAGCTTCCTGAACAGACCATGTCTAGGGCACCGACCCAGCCCGCGCCTCAGAGCGGAGGATTCTCTTTGACGAGAAGTGGCAGCAACAAACTCAAGAAACCACCCCCAGCAGATTTTCAATATCCTCCTCGTAGGGTAGTATCGGAGAGACGTCCTGCTCCTTTGGCTCCTGCGCTGAAACCCCAGCAACAGTATGATGACGATGACTATTACTATGATGATCAAGATGACCTACTTCCTTCTCGACAGAACACTCGACAGATTACTCAAGAACTCAATGACCGTTTTGACCGCGAGAAAGAGCTCCCTCCTGACCCCCCACAAACTACCGACGACGCACGAAGACCGTCAATCGACTATGTCCCTGGGCGCCAACAGATGCCCATGCCTGGTGACAACCAAGGCATTAGGAGACGGGTCACTGATCCCGTTCCACGGGTTCAGTATGCCGATGAGGATGAGTTCATTCCTCCACCTACTCGCGGCAAATCCATTTCCATTGGCACTAGGCTGCTTGGACGAAAAGAAGCCGACGATGGTGCTCAAGCTCAGAACCAAGCTGCTGTTCGCAGAAAGGCTGAGAGAGCAGACAGCTTCTCTTCTGCCAGTTCTGACTCTCATCACGTTTCCAACATGGTCTTTAAGCGTCCAGAGGATATGGTGCCCGGTGATGGTCTGTATCAGCCCCCTCAATGGCTTGACGAGTGGAAGAAGGGAACCGTTGGTAGCTTGTCCGGAAATTTCTTGGACCTCCAGGATGGTCACTTTCCTGAGGCAGATACTCACCAAGCTTGGTGGGAGCAAGACAAGAGCAAGGGTTACTCTGCACGACCACGAAAGGCTGAGGCCTTTGATGGCGAGTACAATGAACAGTGTAAGTTTGATCTCATTCCATCCATTCGAGTGTTATTGACAAAGCCCTTGCAGCCCCTACTCGCTTTAAGCCTACACTCTTCATGAAGTGTGGTCCACTGTTGAGATACTGCGGAATCAAGCGTGAGAAAGTCCCTAGCAGAACGGACAGATCTGGTGCGATGGTGGAACGAGAGATGTGGCGTGGCAGCATCATGATTATCACTCAAGATTCTGACTCTTCATATGATATCGCGCCCACACTGCGCCTTTTCGTCCAAGGCCTTGAGTTGCTGCCTCCACCACCCCATCGCATCAAGGGCGACTTATCTCCTGAATACGTGGATCCCATTGCTGGCCACCCCAAGGTGGGCCGTAGAGGAGAAACCCTTTATGTGCGCCCCGTGGATCACCTCGATGAGGCAAAGGATCTCTCTCGTGATGAGACTGATAATGGACTGTTTGAGCAGACCCGCAGCCCTCTTGATCAACCAGGACCTGATGGTTCAACTGATTTGCCTGGATCCTTTGCTAATCGCAGAAAGCGCATTGGCATCGATGGCGAAAAGGTACAGAAGTACAAGGATGTGAGAGGTTCTAGACTTCACGCTGAGCGCGGATGCACTTTCTGGCGCTTCAACATTGAAGTTGAGCTCCGCGAGAAGCAACAGCGCATTGCGTACCGCATCAACCGTGGACCGGCCACAGGTTTCTGGGTCCCGGCTCAGGGTGAGACAATGAACATGATGTTCCACAGTTGCAACGGCTTCAGCTTGAGCGTGAAGCCCGATGAGCTCAGCGGTCCTGACCCCATGTGGCGCGATGTGTTGAACAACCATCAAACGCGGCCTTTCCATCTCATGATTGGTGGTGGTGACCAGATCTACAACGACTGCGTGTCGAAGGAATCCAGCCTCTTTAAGGAGTGGCTTGATATTCGCAATCCCGTCCATAAGCATACTGCTGCTCTCACTCCTGAAATGCAAGATGAGCTGGAGAACTTTTATCTGGAACGATACTGTATGTGGTTCTCTCAAGGCTTGTTTGGTCTGGCAAACTCGCAGATTCCCATGGTCAACATGTGGGATGACCACGACATCTTCGACGGATATGGATCATATCCTCATCACGATATGAAGTCACCCGTCTTCAGTGGCCTGGGTGCAATTGCGTACAAGTACTACATGCTGTTCCAGCACCAGTCCATTGCGACCGAACTGGAGACCACCGAGCCCAGCTGGATTCTTGGTTCGGAGCCTGGCCCATACATCGGTGAGCTTGGCCGCAGTCTCTTCATGTCTGTTGGTTCAAGAGTCGGACTTCTTGCGGTCGATTGCCGCACAGAGAGGACAGAGCATGATGTTATCTCTGATAAAACATGGGAGAAGATCATGAACAGGCTCTACGCCGAGGTTCGCCGCGGACAGGTTGAGCACCTGCTGGTACTTCTGGGTATTCCCATTGCGTACCCCAGATTGGTCTGGTTGGAGAATATGTGAGTAATTCCTGATCATATTGAGAATATTAATACTAACCTGACTCTAGCTTGACATCCAGACTTATGGATCCTGTCAAGGCACTTGGTCGGACCGGCGTCTTTGGCAAGGCTCTCAACAACATTGATGGAGGTGTTGAGGTCTTGGATGATCTCAACGACCACTGGACTGCCAAAAACCACAAACAGGAACGATCAGTTGTGGTTGAAGACTTGCAAGATTTGGCTATCGATAAATCTCTTCGAGTTACTATCCTCAGTGGTGACGTCCATCTTGCAGCCGTCGGACAATTCTACTCCAACCCTAAGCTGGGTCTCGCCAAACACAAGGACCCACGATACATGCCCAACATTATCTCCTCAGCCATTGTTAATACGCCGCCACCTGATCTGATGGCCGATGTGTTGAACAAGAGAAACAAGGTGCACCACTTCGACAAGCAGACCGATGAGGACATGATTCCCCTCTTCCAGCAAGGAGTTGATGGCAAACCGCGAAACAACAAGCATCTTCTCCCTCACCGCAACTGGTGTGCGATCCGCGAGTGGCAGCCTGGAAGCACACCTCCACCGACACCCCCTGGGTCCTCTGAGGGCAGAAGCCCAAGCCCTCCCCCTAAGCCTCAGGGCGGTGGTCTTCTTCGAAGATTGTCCCTTTCTAGAAGCAAGTCGACATCTTCCGATACTCGCCCCGACCTGAACCGAGACACTGTACGTGGACCTCGACCTCCGGTTACTCGAGGAGGTGGCGGTGGCCTATTCCGCAGCTTGTCGCGACGCAACTCGACGAACTCGGAGCGACCTGCTCCAGCGAAGCTACAGCGATCCATGTCTGTTGATCAGGCTCCTGCCAAGAAGCCAGGATTCTTCGGCTTCATTCGACGACCTAGTCAGCGTCGCGCCGATGACGGTGGCATCAACGGCACCTGGGGAGATGAAGACGATTATGATGATGAGGAGTACTGGGATGAGCCCCAGTCTCCTCGACGAGGTGGTGCTCGCCCTTCAGGTATTCGAGGCGGGGCTGCTTATGATGAATACACTGAGGGCGACGACTCATACTTTATGTCCCAGCCTCGCCGATCTCAAACTGTTGGATCGCGAGCCATGTCACACTCGCGTGAGGCTGTGGGCTATATCCCGCCTGCACCTCGTCCTGGAAACTTTTACAGGACCCCTACAGGCCTTTCCACAAAGCAGAAGAAGCGGGCAGACAAGTTTGCGGTCGATCTTGAGGGTGGCCTGGACATCACCCTGAACGTCGAGATCAACCCCAAGGACCCTACGGGTATCACCAAGCCTTACCGACTGCTGGTGCCGAAACTATTCTATGACTACGACGCCGATAATGAGGCACAAGACGTGCCAGAACCGGAATTGGGGGCTGCTCACGCTACAGGCGCTGAGCCTGCGGAGCCGAGTGGATTTAAGAGACTGCTCAGCTTCCGCAAGAAGCCCAAGAACCCTCCTCCGGAGGATGACGATTATAGCGAAGACGACGATGACGATATTGATGTTTACCGTGTGAGATAAGTCTGAGATGGACTTTTATCCGTGTGTTTTTGTATTTCAGCATATGGTTTTGTATCCTGACATGGCCATTTAATATGCCCTTGGCATTCGGACGGAGTTTTGGGATACTTGAGGTACACTAGGGAAAATTAGCTTTGTAGATACGACCATCTAAAGGCGTGTGTATTTTGGTTCAAGCTATGAATGAAGCATAAGCGTTTGTCTCTTCAGTTCTTTGTCTATATTCCATGACCTTTTCATGACAACTGAAGGCGAGACCAAGACTCCATCGGCCGAGTTAGGTTCCATTTGCCCCTGAAACGATGCAGTTTATTGCCGCTAAAACCCCTGAATAGCGGGGGTATCAGCGCTAAGATAACCCCAACCAGGCCCCGGAATTTTATCATGCGGCTAGCAGAAAAGTGAGTTGGCGAATCATGTTGAGACATGCCAGTGAAGCTTGAACTGTTAACGTATTTGTCCTTATGAGGAGAGGACCTCAACAACACGCGATCTTCCTTTACCACAAACTTTCACTCCTTGAAAATTTGTACGACGTTGGACACAAAAGACGGTGAATTTATGCGATTCGGCTCCGATATTGGAAAGCGTGTGAGACGAAGCCATTGATTATTTGACTGAAACATTGCCATTCAACATCGAGTCAAGGGGTCTCCTTGTTCCCTGACTGTCGATCAACGCAGGCCACCTCAACGACAAATCGCCATATTGTGAACGAAATACGATACGACGACGAGTTACGCGTGCGAAAGCCCAGAGAGAAGCAATTGGCGGTGGTAGCAAGGGCATGGCGCCATCATGTCGCGCCAATACACCAAGTCCCAGATCCTAAGGAACATCAAGTCAATAGGCCATGTGCTGTCAGTCAACGGGCGCCTGGCGGCGCATCGGCTAAGATTATGGGCTGCTGGTCCAGGAAAACAGTTCGCTATATCAACGGGCGAACGAATTGCGCGACGGATACGGCGAAATCTTACCTCGAGACGGCTGCTGAGCTTTCCGCATTTGCTGGTCTTGTTCTGGATGCTCGTGTTGCTGTATGGCGAGAGATGGGTGTTTAATAGCAAGGTTGCGAGCTGTGATTGGGATCATTGGGAGAAATGGGTATGTTTGGTCTTGCTGCGTTCACGATACGGCGAGGAGTCGTGTGCTTTGATCTTGAAGGACCTTGACTGACGATATACAGCCAAAAGATGCGAAACCTCACCACCTCGTCTTTGTCGCCGACCCCCAAATCATCGATCCTCATTCCTATCCCGGCCGTCCTTGGCCTCTCAACCCTCTCACAGTCCTAATCACCGACAACTACCTCCGACGCGGCTATAGAGCCATGCAAAGCCGATTACATCCCGACAGTTTGTTCTTCCTGGGTGATCTCTTCGATGGCGGCCGTGAGTGGAAGACGCGCGAGGGCAAGTTCGTTGATCCGAAATGGGGACGCGGTCGCTCGAAAGATGAGAAGAAGTGGGTCCAGACATGGCACGACAAGTACGGCGAGGATTTCTGGCTGCACGAGTATGAGAGGTTTGGAAATATCTTCTTTGAGCACTTCAACGACGGCGGAGAAGTGCCCGGATCTTGGCAGCGAGGACGAAAGCTGGTGACGAGTTTACCAGGAAACCATGACTTGGGTTTTGGTGCACAAGTCCAGGTTTCGGTCCGAGATCGCTTCAGCGCATTCTTTGGAGATGTGAACCGTGTTGATGTTGTTGGAAACCATACGATTGTATCAGTCGATTCGGTTTCTTTGAGCGCGGATACGTCAGAGTACAAGAACCAGCACGATTTGCAGCCTATCTACGGGCCTGTGAACGAGTTTCTGGACAATGTTAAGACAATGAAGAAAAAGGCGGCCGAGGAGGAGTTGCGCCACTACTACGACCTCAAGGGAGGTTTGCGATATCCTCACAATGTTGAGGAGCTGGATCAATCGAAGCCAACTTGGGGTAATAACCCCGAAGCAGCGAAGAACGATGGCCCTGACTTCCCTACGATTCTGCTTACTCATGTTCCGCTATATCGAGCCCCTGGAACACCCTGCGGACCTCAGCGAGAACATTGGCCACCGGCGACGCCCCCGAAGGGTCAGAAGGAGCCCGTATTCCCCGATCACCGTAATGCTCTCAGTGTCGTTGGTGGATATCAGTACCAGAACGTACTGAACGAGCTTGACTCTGTCAAACTTGTCAAGAGCATAGGGAACATCAAGCATGTCTTTTCAGGCGACGATCACGACTATTGCGAGGTTGTGCACTCAGATGCGAAAGAGAACGTGCGCGAGATTACCGTCAAGAGTATGAGCATGGCAATGGGTGTTCCTACACCGGGTTTCCTCATGGCCAGCATGTATAACCCAGTTGATGCTCAGGGCAAGCCTCTACCTGGAGCACCAGAGCAGACGATCCAGACACATCTGTGTCTTTTGCCGAACCAGATCCATACATACATGGAGTACATCGTCTTTATCGTCGCCACCCTCGTTCTTCTTGTCGTTCGTGCCGCGCTTGTTCCTGCGCTGTCACTTACCCCTTTCGCCCTCGAGCCTGAAAAGCCATCAGCATCAGCGGTGCTACCCATGTATAAGGACAAGATGGATCCTCCTGAAGCTTCGTCATATCGCAACACTACCTCTTCAGGCACTTCAGCGCATCATCTCCCCTCACGCCTCTCCGCCGCAGCCCCCCGCAACGGTAGGAGCACATCTCCTGCCCCGGCCTCATCTCGATGGCAGGCTCGACGTGGAGGACGCAACGACAAGCGCTGGGGCTGGGGGTCTGCTGGCGGGCCACGAATTCATCTCGACGACAATCTCTTCAGTACAAGCGTCCAAGATAAGCGTATGGGTGGTAAGAAAGCTCTTGGAGTAATCGGCCGAGAAGTATGGACGATGACATGGCGCGTGGCTTGGATGACGGTCGGATTTTTTGCATATATTACATGGAGAGGGTAAAGAAACGTTCATTGGGAGGAGTCTTGCTTTTGGGCAGAACAGCTTCAAGCTGTTCGTATATAATGTTTCGCATTGCATCATAGGGATTGGAGAACATGTTGGGTGTCTTGGAAAAGCAGGCCTTGCTTAATAGCCCTTGTAGCGCTCATGCAGAGCTGTTTTTATATGTATAAATAAGACAATAAAAAGTAATGGGATGAATAGATGTATTTCATCATGCCATGCAGTGCAGACCAATTGTAGTAAAACATGAGTACCATGATCCGCTGTATAAAAGAAATCCATCCTGAGTATCATACAGCCATAGCCACCTACCTCTCTCTCTCTCTCTCGCACATTTATCGCCTCCTCGAAACACCAATTCTTTCCTCCCTCGCCCTCCTAACTTCGTCATCTCTCTCCCTCTCCTGCAGAGCCTGATGCACGCCCTCCATATCAGCCTGACTTTGCTGAGCGGCCGCCACGGCCGCGGCCCTGCGCGCCTGTTGTGCTGCGACAAGGGCCTCACGGGCACGCCGATCCTCGTAGGAGGCGACGTCTTCTGAGGTGATGTGCAGAGTTGTTGCGGGTCGCCTGAGCATCTTTGATTCTTGGTGGTTGGTATGTGTTTGTTTGGTGATGAAGCTACTTTTGGTTTAAAGAAGCGAAAGAAAACAAAGGGCTTTTGTTGTGATAATGTTGGCTTGCCGAGTGAGATGTGAAAACATACAGGGGGGCAAGTCTTTGTACAAATGCCCGAATTGTGAAAAGCGAATAACAGAAGTGGTACAAATAGAAATAGAAATATGCGATGCTTCTTCCGTTGATTCTTCTTTGTCTCGTGTCTTGAATTCAGAGAGTGATGAGATGAGATGCTGTTGCAACGGTCAGATGGACTAGCTGAAATGTA
The DNA here is from genome assembly GCA_013184415.1 of Fusarium concolor. Lineage (NCBI taxonomy): Eukaryota > Fungi > Ascomycota > Sordariomycetes > Hypocreales > Nectriaceae > Fusarium > Fusarium concolor. Next base: position 37,987 of record JABCJY010000389.1, on the reverse strand, counting down.
AACATAGTGGAGATGACGGTGAATAGCTGCGGAATTGATTGGCTCCGAAACCATCTGTGGCAACCTCACTACTCTCTATCAGTGTAATCTCCCTGTAAACATCAAACAACGCTCATTGCAATATCAAACATCTATTCTTTTATGTCATCTATCTGCATGATACACCGTATCAACATCTCAATCGTTCTACTATAAATGCTTAAAGCGCCTTCAATGCTTTGGTATATGGTAAACGTGTCAAAATGAAATCTCATGCATGGGATGGATGTATCGACATCCCAGCTCATAACAACCGCGAACAAGAAAGGAACGAATAAATCACCTTCACGGTGACATGCTAAACCCAGACGCATACACGTTCTCTGCTTCCCACTTTAGAAAATCGCCAAGGTCATGACCCAGATTATAACCCATTGGTACCGTATCCGGAATATCGGCTCCGCCATCGCCCATATGAACCATGAGCGGCATCATCGGGCTCGGTGGTAGGCTTTCGTCCGAGCTGTGCGACGAAGGGCGTTTGGGTCGTTTTTCGCCAACCCATCGCTTTAGCCCTGTACTGTTAAAGAACTTAGTTTTGTCGATAGTCTGACCGGGCGCCGGGACGTTCCAGAACCCGGAGGGAAACTCAGCACCCACCGGGATCGGAAGGTCGATATCCGTGTTGATTGTTGAAGGCGTCGATGAAATGGTGCTGTGACCTGACGATCTCATTGACGGCACACGCTCAGAGGCAGGCACAAGTTCTGGCTCTGGCTTGGCCTTGGCCTTGGGCTCGTCTTCGGGTATCAGCACGCCGTATGTCTCAAAGCCAAACGTATCGAACCACGACGCGATTTCCTCCACCTGCTTTGTGTCCTCCTCGCTCGACATGTCTTGGAAGAAATCTCCGGCTCCTCCTAGAATCGCCATCTGGAATGCTGTCCAGTCTAATGTGTCGTCCATCGTCTTAGCTCCTTTGCCCACTTCAGCCCTGGACAAGGTAATGGGCCCATGGCGGAAGGAGGGTTTCGTGAGAGTATATGGCGTACTCTTGAGGTAAAAGTACTCATCATTCTCCTCCATCTTCATGTTGGGGGTTTCAGATGTTGGTATACTAGCCAAAGGCTCGGTAGCTGTCTTGTCTGTCGCAGTTGTCGCCACCATGACCTCGGGTATCGGCGGTAGTATTTGAAGAGCTTCCACGCCAAAACGTGCAGGATTCTTGGTCGGCAATTGAGGTGAGGTATCTGGCGAAGCGTCACATTTGTCCTTGATACTCCCAATAGACTCATCATCCCCCACCCCTGAGGCCTGTTTCGAAACGTCTCGGGAAACAGGATCCAGATCAGGAGTCAGCTCTGGAGCAGGAGGTGTTGCTTCGACCGAAACCGCCGAGTCCTCCACAGCCTGCCTCGCTCTGATTCGAGATGCTAGTTCGTCAAGATGAAATGGCTCGACGTCTGTCTCGGAGTTATCTGAGGCTGCGCTGCGGACCGAGTCGATAGAATATCGCTCTCTGGTGCGTTCTTCGTCTAATTCTTGCGCTGCTTCTCGCTTCTTACGCAGCGCTTCGATGCGGTCCGGTGTTAACATCTCATCGGCTTCAATGCGTCTGAAACGCTGGCCTGTGAGAATGTCTGTCACGTTCTCCGACAAGGTCCATCGTGGCGTGCGTATCGCGGCTTTCGAAAATGAGGTCCCTACAAGACCATTCTTCTTTCTTTGAGGTTTCTTCACCACAGAAGTTCGCCTGTCTGGTGAAGATCGTTGGGATGTAGTCGAAGGCGAGTCCTCTCCTCTCCATCTCGAATGTTTCTGGAAGCCCGTAGGCAGAGGCATGGATTTGGAATGTTTATGGAAGGTTGGAATTCCTGGTGGTGAGGGTGGCGAAGGTAAAACCGAAACTTGTGATGCACGTTGAGTTTCTTTAAGTGCAGATCCAAGAGCTTTGAATGCTTCATCAGTCTCGCGAAATAGACGGTCAACGCTGTCTGATGACGAGCCAAGGCTTTGACCGTCGTACACGGGCTGGGCTGGCTGCCAGCTGGTTGGTTCGACCTCGTAACCATCAGCGCCATGGTCCGACAAAGAAAGAATCGACGCCTCGGGCGAGATTCTGTCAGGATGTGTGCTATTGTCATTGACATGGACAGGGCCAAGAGGACCATTCCTGGAGCGCGGGGGGCGCAGGTACCGGGATGATTGGGAGGAATGGGAGTGATGGGAGGAGGAATGTGGATGGATTTGTCCGTGCTCAACAGGACAAAGAACAGGCGCAGGCCTTTTGTTGGTGGGATCGTTACTTGTGAGAGCCTCAAGAGCAGCATTTCGCCCCTCACAGCGTGAGGAGCTGATTGATGGAAGTCGTAGGAGAGGAGTTGGTAGAGGGGGATCTGCATTAGCGACACGGTGGACTTCAGGCACCCTTTGAATAGTAACAGGCGTTGCGACTTTCTTTGGAACAGGTAAACGTGACTTGGTGCTGTTGGTCTTTCTTTGTGAAGAGTTCTTCTTGGCGCAACAAGAACTTAAGTCCTCGCATGAATCAGTGAGATCTCCATGGCAATCGTGACTATGATCCTGATCTCTAATATTGGGTTGTGACCGTTGAGGAGTTATAAGTCGCCGTATCAAGCCTGGCATTTTGGCTTGGCCAAGCAAGGCAGATGATGGAACGAGAATAATTCGAGAAAACGTTTCACATAACTTTGAAGTGAAAAGGGAGGAAGAAATAAAAGATATGCGTTGAAAAGAGAGTTTATCGAGAAAATGCTGTCAAGTATATGTATGAGCTAAATGTGTGGGTGCGATGCCATTCTGTGTCGCCGCATTAGAGGCTGCTTTAGACAGCTCTAGAGTTCAACGGACCCGAATGCGGAAATCAGTAGCGATTTCGGCCTGCAACAGTCATAATACCGTGGGATTTGTCAAGAGATAAATACTTGAAGACGCATACGGTGCGACGCACTCAGAGAAGGGATTCTGGGCGATCTCGTGTGATCCTTCTTGGACCAGGAAGCCTATCTTCAATCATGGTGTTGTGGAGTAGCAATGGCCCCCAGATGCAAGCAAGCAAACTCCTGGTTAATGCAGGCAATATGTCTATGATTTCTTGTTGAACTGATTGGTTGTTGGTTGGTCGTGGCTGATGCTATTCGGGGCTGTCTATTCAGGCCAGCGGGAAACAAGAAACAGGATGTCTTGCCTCGAATGTCGAGGCCCGGTCATCGTATCCAGCTTGTGCAACAAGTCCTCAACCACTCAATGACCATTGGTGGGTTCATTCGATCCCTCGAAGCTGAATGAGTGGTCTCAAAGAAGAAGCCCGTATAACGCATTAAAGCTGGTAGCCGTCTGGATAAGGTTGTCCTGACGTCGGAGACAAGTCGGGGCCCATGACAGCCTGGTAGTATTGCAGCCAGGGTATCAGGCGGAGCGGGATGGCACAGTGAAAGAAACGATCCTACTGTCAGCCTGCGTATGCATTGTAACCACCAGAGCTCGGTAGACTGCAGTGCTAACCTGAAGAGAGAGCCCTGAAGTAGGCGGTAAATTGATGAGCCTTGTGAGCTTGCATCGAATCGAATGAATGTCTTGGCGAGTAGCGGCTGATCTATAGGCCCTGTCGCTAATCATGGGGTGGAGAACGGGAAGGAAACTCTCCCGCCTGCATTGACAATAGTGGTAGATCCAATCGATAGTCTATTGTTTCTTCAATTCCAATTCCGAGCGGTGAACCATAGACGGCTTCTTGCATCAGGAGGATCATGCTATCGTATCAGATTGAATGCACTGCGTCATGACAGCGGTGAGGATGCAATTTGGCAAGCCCTTAGATCTCAATGAAGTTGATAATTTGTTAATCAATGTCCGACGACCAAAGCGTGGCGCAGTGCAGCTGAAGTGGTGGATGTTGTAATATTCGGTGGGTTCTTCGAACGGGAGGATCCAATCCGTCCTGCTGCACCTGCCACTCTTGGACTCGGCAGTTACTATCTCAGGCACTTCATCTACCCTAGGTATCTCAAAGATTATGCTGTGAGCCTCAAGTTATAGCACTCAAGTTCAATACTACAAGTCTTGTCGTTGAACTCACGACGGAAGCCTCGAAATTACAGCGATTAAATACCTAGTGATGTACATATGATGGGGTTTATTTGCCTTTCTGATATTTATGTTGGAAATAGCCTGAACATGGAGGCATTTAGAGACCAACCGCCCCCAACAACTCCGAGGTTGATCCCTGTGACAGTATCCGTTTATATTCTTCAACGGAACTTTATTAAATCCTCTGCGAATATCATCCATGTTTCGGCGATTTCTATTCTATCTCTCCATCACACGTGGCCTCGCAGCCAAGGAATAATACCAGGATGCTGCTCCTTGATCTTAGTCACCAACAGAGAGGAACACAGTGTATTGTGAGGATCAATATGCTTCTTTTCTCGTATCCAGAAAGCTGATCAAGGTCAGGCATTTGAACAAAGTGGCTTTTACCACCTGAAACAATGCTCCGCCGAATGCATCGCTATTCCAAGGGGATGCAGAGCCCCCTGTACAGTTATGAGACTGACATCACAGAGCCTAAAGAGACAACGTTGCCAGATATGGATCTACAATTTAAGCTATGAGGAAACGCTGCGAATCATAAGATCGTGCGTAAAATACATACAGTCATGTCATCAATATACCAACCGAAATCTCTTCAAATCGTTAAACTCCTTTTTGTGTACGCCTTGTCCATAACTCGATTTATACCCTCCTACTCCTAATATCTTTTTTAGAATTAAGCCGGCCCGCCGTGTTCCATAAGTTCTGTATCGTGGTCCAAATCGCTCTTGTCCCCATATGCTGATTCGTTATGCTCGTGCCACCTGATAGGTCCTTGGATGTCAAGCATTATGCTCTAGTCGTTATAATGATTGGTTATTCTGTTCGTTCATTCCTACCCTCTCGGCAGACGTGTGAATCTTTTAATCGTTTGTGGTGTGGCCATGCGCATAAATGACGCTACCTCATTCGTGGGCCTGGATGCACTCTTCTCATCGAGCAACGGCTCAAAGTCCTCGTCCAGCTCAACATATATAGGTTTAGGTTTGCTTCCAAACATTGGAGTTGTCCATGATTTAAAAGGGTTAAACAGGCAACCGTGCCAGGCGGCTTTTCTGTTGTTCTTCGTGGTGATGGTGCTTGTCGTGCTTGGTCTTGACGACATGACAATCTTGATCTCGTGGTGTTGATTCATAGTGAAGGAAGAAGAAACCTGTCACTCTGCTCAGCAGATGGTATAAAGATAGATAGTTAGACAAGTGTATAATGTGCAAGATAAGGAGAGCAGAGGTTAGCAAGTGAGAGATGGCCCCTTTTCAATATGGAATTTCAGGGTTGGATTCTGCAATAAATGTAGCGATGCCAGAGGAAGGCTGGCTCCATCATTCCAATCACGATAGCTTCGACGCAGGGTGTGTTCCAGATTGCCTTATACTGCATTCCGTCGGTAGATTCAGGGAGGCTAGACCAAGAAAATCTCCAACATGGTTTCACCACGAAACCAATGGCGAGACGGAACGAGCAACCCTCAAAAAAGGTAGTGAGACATGCGAGGTTGGGTGAGAGTCAATGTCTTTTAGATTAACGTCCTTGTATTGAGAACATTCCCAGTCCAGTGTATCTAGTCAGCTTCATCGGCCCCCTCTGCGTCATCCTCATCTTCATCGTGCTGTATGAATGGCACGAACCGAAAGTCCAAAAAGCTTCGCTTGCCCCCCTCTATATCTACCATGAACTGCAGACTCAGCACCCCTTGCCCATCCCCTCGTAAACTGACTTTGGTGGCGATTCGCATCGCTTCTGTCGAATTTTTGATAAAGTCAAACTTGTAAGACTGTGACCAGCGTTCTTGGATGCTGAAGGTTTCGAGAAGGTCTCTTCCCCTCGCAAAATCCACTCCTGAGCTTCCGAGATCACCCACACCGGTGAGAGATAGATATGGTGAGGTTTTAAGGGCTGTGAGTGTTAACTTTGTTGGAGCTGTTGGGGAAATCTCCGCAAGAGAGTCGAGCAGTGTTCGAGATTGCATAATAATTTTGAAAGCGAGATCATTGCGGTCAAATGGGATGTCATCAGGTATTTCCGGTAGATAGGTCGTCAACGATGCTGTCGTCTTTACGCCAGACTCCTCGATCGTGATCTTGAATGCGTCCCCCTCTTGGCCGTACAGAAGAGTGCAGGTACCAGAAATACCGAGAGTTTGGTTGCTAAAAGCATCAGGTCGATAGTTCCGGAGGTTGCTGCGATAAGGATCCTGGTCGGCCTTTTGAGCCCGAGTGGCCACGTCTACAGCTCCAAAAATTTGGAGCACTTCGAGGACAGAAGATAAGGAAAGTTGGAAATTAGGAAGCTCAGGCGGGTTATCGCTATCCCGAGCAGGAAGATTGGTCGTATACGACGAAAACAGAGCTTTGTCAAGAAATGCAACTCCTAGTGGTTGTCAGTTTTGGTCCATCATGACGATGGCTAATGAACCGACCTTGCATCACCCGCGCGTGGTCAGCGGCGAAACGGACACCTTCCTCTGTAATTTGAACATGAACTCTGGGTGCGAAGTTGATACACCTGAGAAGCTGATACAGTGGCCTTGTCGAAGTCGAAACCGCGCGGAAAATTGGCGGAGCGTCTGGAGCCATTTCGAAGTTGTGACTATGATAGATTGAGGAAAGTGTGTGGATAAAAAGTACGAAAATTGGCAGAAAAGCAATAGGCGCACTTAGTAGCGTCTTCTCTTGATTGCTCCAACTATTTTACACGAAACCGACCGAACGAGGACTTTTGGGTATCTTAGACGTAGACTCCGACCGCACAGAACATGTAGACAACTCCGAAGCTGTACAAGGTAAGCAATTGGGGTGATGATCGATGGTTGATGAAAGACGTACGCAATAGCAATGGATGCTGGGATGCCCAGTACGGGAACGCTGACAATTGAGCGGTCTGAAACAAGTCAGCAGGAAGCAGTAAGATAGGGATGCATGATACATACTGAGAGCAAAAACTCCGGTGAGGGAGAATCCGAGAAGTAGCAAGAAAAAGGCGACCCAGAACTGGCTTCCTTTGCTCACAGATGGGAAGAAGGGACTGCCAGCAGCAGCTTGCCAGACCTCAGGCAACGAAGAATCCATAGGCTAGGTTGTGAAGAGAATTGGATTGCGGCTTGAGAGGGCGTAAAACTCTGAGGTGGTATCGCGAAGAAATTGGCGTGTCGCGGTAAAGGATTGCAGGTGAATTGTTGATCAGGAGAGCTGCTGTTGTAAGGAGATGCTCTGGGGAAGCTTCCATGAGCTTACGATGCGCATCGTGGCCGATACACAAATAGGGTTTAGTGCGAGTGTGCCCCTGTAGCTTGCCTGAAACTGGAAGGAATGACATAAGCAGTGCACGGACATTCTCGACGCGCCTCAACTCCGCTGTCATGATACTCCATCCTATCATATCTTACTTCACTCCCTAAATACTTAACCTTGAATCTCAAACAACTTGCGGTTATACCGCTGCAATCATGTCAGAAGAGAGTGAGTCTCATACAATATGCGATCGCGACAAAGATCAGATTACTCACAAACGGTCAACTAGACGGCAAGCGCAAAGCCGAAGAGGAGCCATCGTCTCCTACCCCTTCGAAGCGCATCAAGCAAGATGATTCCGCCGAGCCCCCGGAGAAGAAACCGGAGATCAAGCGAATACCTTTCCCTGAAAAGGTATGTTTTTTTTTATTCAAATCCACGCCTATATACTCATCATTGCTCCTCTAGCCCGCTGTTATCGAAGAGCGCAATGGCGAGATCGAATTCCGAGTAGTCAACAACGACAATGAGCGCGAATCGCTCATCATTTTAACCGGCCTCAAGTGCATCTTTCAGAAGCAACTCCCCAAAATGCCTAAGGATTATATTGCGCGACTCGTTTACGACCGAACCCACTTGTCCATCGCCATTGTCAAGAAGCCCCTCGAAGTTGTTGGAGGAATCACATATCGCCCATTCAAAGGCCGCCGTTTCGCCGAGATTGTTTTCTGTGCCATTAGTTCTGACCAGCAAGTCAAGGGATACGGTGCCCATCTTATGTCGCATTTGAAGGATTATGTGAAGGCGACAAGCGACGTGATGCATTTCCTGACGTACGCCGATAACTATGCTATTGGCTACTTCAAAAAGCAAGGCTTTACCAAGGAAATCACCCTCGACAAGAAAGTATGGATGGGTTATATCAAGGATTATGAGGGTGGTACGATTATGCAGTGCTCAATGCTGCCACGGATCCGATATCTCGAAATGGGTCGCATGCTCCTTAAGCAGAAAGAATGCGTTCAAGCCAAGATCCGCGCATACTCCAAGTCGCACAACATCCATGCTCCACCGAAGGAGTGGAAGAACGGAATTACTGAGATCAACCCTCTTGATATTCCTGCCATCCGAGCCTCGGGATGGTCTCCTGACATGGACGAGCTTGCCCGTCAACCTCGTCATGGACCCAACTACAACCAGCTTCTGCACCTGCTCAACGATCTTCAGAACCACAACTCGGCTTGGCCGTTCTTGGTACCCGTCAATAGGGACGATGTTGCAGATTACTACGACGTTATCAAGGAGCCCATGGATCTTAGCACGATGGAGAGCAAATTGGAAGCCGACCAGTATCTCACACCGGAGGATTTTATCAAGGACGCCAAATTGGTTTTTGACAACTGCCGAAAGTACAATAACGAGAGTACTCCGTATGCAAAGTCAGCCAACAAGCTCGAAAAGTATATGTGGGCGCAGATCAAAGCGATTCCCGAGTGGTCTCACCTGGAGCCTGAGAAATAGAGCGCTCATCCAGTTAACAAACCAAAGCCGGGGAATCGCATCCGAATTACGCTTAGAACATCGTCGGGGAGCACGGCAGAGTAGTTGTTAACTTTTTCTTCTTTGTCCTTGTGGGCAATAATCTGGGTGGGTATACGATAGGGGGATGACATTCAGCGAGGCGTTTTGGTAGTTGATAGCAATAGCATATGACGAATACCACGTTTTACGTTAAATAAGTTCTTCACACGAGAATATGTGATTACAATACAACGGCCTGGGTATCATTAGACAACACCCCCAACACACCGAGATCGATAAAGTCTAAGTGAAACATCACAGCACTGTGAATGAAATACAGATGTGCAATACTGAGTAGTGGAATAGCATTTCGATTAAAGGTCACAGCATCATTACTTAGCACTTGTTGATAGCCAGCAAACCTTGTACTTGAAATGGACAAATGGTAGAATGATCATTGTGATTGTTGAGTTTTATTATACTTTCAGCATCATGAGGCTGATGTCCTCTGGGGTGGTATCACCAGCAACCTCGACCTCTTGGCAGATAAACCAATCTTCTAGTATTTCCGTATACCGTGCCATTACTAGACATACTATCACTAGAGTTAGATAACTGGTTTGGTCAGTTATTTGCTTGCTCTCGGGTGATATTCCAAACATGTCGAGTCTCGCTGTCAGACTCGGTAACATATATAAGTTGAATTTTGAGACTCGACACCAACAAATAACTAGGATCTAGTGTCCGGCCTGATGGTCTAGCGGTATGATTCTTGCTTCGGGATTGACATCTCAGTTCTCAGAAGAGGACTATAGTTTGCGAGAGGTCCCGGGTTCAATCCCCGGTCAGGCCCTTTTCTTTTGCCGTTCTTAGCAACCTCACGATTAGAGTTTCTCTTTTTATGTCTTCTCAAACTCAAAAGGTGAGGTTATTCACACAATTGATATCAATTGGCGTCGTGGAGTCCCGCTTTACGGGATGTCACATGATCATGAGCCGCAAGTGGGGCCGTGATGTTGACACCAGGCAGTGAAGAAAGTCTTGGATTCGTGCGCATGTTTAATTTGTTCTCAGTATGAACCTACTTGGACTAGATGATTCATCCAGCTTTTTTCCGAGCTCAGGTTATGCTCTGGAGGAATGTATGCAGATTACTGGGCTTCACCGAAGAAGAAGCTCCTTCTAGGTTAAGTGGCGTCTTGGACATCAATATCGATGATTGCAATTCCATTATCGGTCTATTGCTGTCAGACAGATCAGACGATTCTCAATCCCAGTCATGCTGGCAGGGAACATTCATATCAAATATTTTATAAGAGGTGTCAGTTGCTGGCTATCTATCAACAAGCCTGTATGATTCAAGTGTGACCAGCACAAGCACCAAGGCCAAGGGAACCATACAGCAAACCCGTCTGTTCTTGCGCGTCAATCGAATTTCGACCGAGTTACACAAGGTGCAACCATTCTATCAACTATACCATAATATTCAATTCCCAAGAAAACATCCAGATATTCCCGCCCGTTTACTGTTTCGTGAAACCCAATCACCGGACGCCGTCATCCATCATGTGGATGGTCAAACAAAGAAAATGCAAAAGTGATGTGTTGTATGTCTCGTACGGTTGCTCGTCGCCGAACCTGAATGCCTGCTGAGAAACAGCGATGAAACATTGGTCATGCTTGCATTTGAGGCTGCGGGTTCCGTGCTCCGTCGTAACGAGAGGAAGAGGTTGGGCGTCTGAGGGTTGCGTCGGGTATAAAGGCTACACCATGAAAAGAGGTGAAGCCGAGGGGTATAATGTCGTGAAGAACAAGTGCTTTTCTTTGTCTCAATTTTTTTTTCTTTCGTTTTTTTGTCTCAGCTTAAAATTCAAGCATTAGACGTTTCTGGTCGTCCTGAGTTGGAGTCGCCCACCGGCAGACGGAGATCTGAGAACGTGCGGCGGGTCCAAGGGGCACGCCACTGGCGGTTGTCCATATAGTGGTGGCGCAGGGAGGCCGGAGGGGCTTGAGAACGTATGCTCGATGTCTGTGTCTGTGTCTGTTGGGGGTGGTTGGGGTCTTCGGATTGGAGAGTACGGCGGAGGATGGGGTGAAGAGATTCGGGAATCTCATGCCATTGGCCAGCCCGAGCAGTGCTGAGCAATCCTGGGGGGAAGAGCGCAGTGGGAATGGTGTCGCTGTCGCGAAAGACGTGTTCATTCAGGAAATTGATCTCGCCCGACTCAATAGCGTTCTTGAGCCACTGCTCCCATTCCTCATCAAGAACAGCTGAAGTGTCGCCGGCCTCACGTCTTGCAACTCCATCTCTGAGACGCTCGTTCAATTCGACACCCACGCTATCCAGCTCATCCTCGCTTTCGACTTCCATGTCGTCGTCCAAATCGTCGAGTCCAACGTATTCCACCTCAGCGGAATGGCCTCGGGATGCGCGAGGCAGATGTTCGATTTCGGACCAGTCGGGGAAGCCATCGGCGGTAGTGTCATGAATAACGTATCCCTGCTCCTTCTCGTACTTTTCCTTGGCCCATTTTGTTCCTTCCCACTTGGTCAAACCTGCGATTTCGGCACCGGTAAGTTGGAGGTTGTCAAAGGCGCGGAACAGGCGTCGGTGCCAGGGCCAGCGAGAGAGCCGAATACGATGAGTGTGGTGAGTGTAGTCGAGGCCAGGGTATTTAGCTTCCTGGGTCTCAAGGTGGCCGTAAAAAGCGTGGGTTTCCTGGCGGACCTCCGGGATCAGGCTGCGTTGGAGTAGAGCGTGGAAGTTTTGAGGATCATTGCTCTTGGGGCGAGGAAACATGCACTCGTAAACGAGCTGATCAACAGGGCGGCCCTTCATGATGGTGGTGATAGAACGAGGCCGATGTCGGATGTAAGAAGTTGAGAATTTGTGGAAGAGCCTAAGTTTTGTTGTCGTATGGTTATTTCGCTCGAAGAAGCTACTAGAAGAAACCCAGCCGGTCACGTAATCGGTGGTTGGAGTGAGTTGTCGATAGGACTTGATCCAAGGCAACCGTGGCAAGTGTAGTTCTGACAGTAAGGACACGTGGGCACCAGAAAGAGTTGAGAAGTCCAAGTGAAGATTTCAATCCAAGGCTGGGCCGTGGAATTGTTTGTTCGGGCGTTCTCGGCGGGGTGAAATCAGGCAGGGGATGGCGAAGCCGAGAAGTCGTTGCGACAGTATCACTTAACGAGAAAGGGGATACACGCGAGGGAGTGCAGCTGTTTAGAAGACTCTCGACAGGAGTGATCTACGCGTGATACTCTACCAGAAGAAGAAAAGAGGTGAGAGTTCTTGGTGAGACAAGGGAGGGAAACGACAGTTAATATTGGATTGGATGGCCAGGTCCCTATGGATGGATGTGGATGGTATGCATTGCGCCCAGCCGTCGGGAACAGGCAGGGCAGGGAAGGGAACCTAAGGGAAGGAGGGGCGGCGCATGGAAAGGCAAAGACTCTCCGCTGGGACGGGAGTGAAAGAAAAAGAAAAGATGGAGGAGGGTGGGCCCTAAATCTGTGCCAGGCTCAGGCTAGGCTTAGGTTAGCCAGGCCAGGGACCACAGGGACCAACAGCGGGCTTGAGTGGTGCCAATAACATCCCCCATCGGGAGGCTACAGGCCATGGCAGAGCCATTTGATAGGCTCCCGTTGATTCTGAGGCCGGGACCTAATGCGCCTGGTTTAAAGCTCAACGCGGGAGGGAGGGTGTGCGATGTAATGTAATGTAAGCTAAGCGGTCTAAGGTCAGGTGCTGACAATGAATTAGTATTCTCTATTGCTACGCAATGGGGCCTATGAGAGTCATGCTCTTTGTTTGTTTAGATCACTTAAGAAAGGATATATGCATATGCCTGTTGGATCTTAGGTCTGCCACTTGGTTGTGCGTTGGCCATTGAATGCCTTGTCCATGAACATGCGTGTAACCTGTTCGTTTCAACGCTTGGACAAATAACATGGCTGGCATTCAGACAGAAACGTCATCAGAATATGGAAGGTAACTATTTATCCATGCAGTATTCTCTTTGAGGGATATATTTTTTCCATATACCTGATACGCTGTGAGATTCATCACACACGACATGCTTTGCCTTGGCATGATGAGCTCCGAAACAGTAAAACGAATATCTCCGTCGGATTTTATGCTCAACTAAATAAAGTACTCATGACCAATAGTTCACGATACTGTCACCTGCATTGCATCAGTAACTAAACGATATTTCTAATTGCCAGCATGGACGCCATATGCTGCTATACAAATCACACTCTCAAAATCTCCTGTAAAACTGATCATTGACACTAAGAAATCAGTGTTCTCGTGGTAGGCCATCGCGAGATTGGCCCAACAAACCCAGAACTCCGCGAGTCACGCGCAGTGAATAACCCTCTCCAGCTCCACAACATCTCTTCATTTTCCTCGTTATCTCCATTTCATGCGCCTCTGCTAACGTGATGTTGTATCGCTTGCACTTTATCCGCTCCCTCGGTTATCATGAAACCTTGCTTTTTGTCTGCTCATGACCACCCGGGACCATGCCGGTCTCCGGGGCGGGGCCGGATGATAAGTTAGGTTCCTAGTGAATGGATGGATGGATGGTGAAGCTTCGATTCTTACGGACAATTCATTTCTGGCTCATCTACAGAACCCTCACTTCAGGAGCGGGCTGAGGAGACTTGTCAAAGCTCTTCATGGGCTCAAGACCCCAGCGTCCAAACATCGCAGCATCCTCATCCCAGCCATTGCACTCTGTCGTGAGCATCTTCTCGCCGGTAAAGATAGCATTGGCACCAGCCATAAAACACAAGGCTTGCTTCTCCTCCGACATGGTCTTGCGACCCGCCGCAATGCGAATGATAGTCGAGGGCATGATAATACGTGCCGTAGCGATAGTTCGCAACATGCTTGTGAACTCTACCATCGGTCGATCGCCCAGCGGCGTGCCCTTGATGGGAACAAGTGCGTTGACGGGGAAGCTCTCAGGGTGGCTGGGAAGTGTCGAGACGGTGTGAAGAAGACCAACGCGATCTTCACTGCTCTCGCCAAGACCGAGAATTCCACCTGAGCACACCTTGATACCAGCGTCGCGTACGTGGCTCAGCGTCTGTAGTCGCTCATCGTAACTGCGCGTCGTGATAACAGAAGGATAGAACTCGCGACTGGTGTCGACGTTGTGGTTATACGCCGTGAGACCCGCGGCCTTGAGTTCCTTTGCCTGCTCGGCATCGATCATACCCAGCGTCACGCAGACCTCCATACCCATACCCTTAACACCCTCGACCATTTCCTTGATGTTCTTCAAGCTGTTCTTGCGACCGCGCATATCTCTCCATGCGGCGCCCATACAGAATCGAGTGCTCCCCTTCTCCTTGGCTGTTCGCGCAGCTGCCAGTACGCTCTCGACGCTCTCGACTCTCTTAGCGGGGACGTTTGTGCCCTTTTGGTAACGGGTGGATTGGGCGCAGTAAGAGCAGTCTTCGGTGCAACCACCTGTCTTGATGTTCATCAAAGTGCAAAGTTGCACTTCGGCGGGGTTGTGCCATCGACGGTGTACGGTGCTCTGGTGAGTATTGTGTTAGTTATGGTGTTCTTCTGTGAGATATGGTTCTCCATCAACCGAGGGAAACATGTATTCCGGTCTCTCACTATTGAACAACAACGGCGAGTATTACAATTGCAATCAAGAGGAAAGACAATTGATTACTTACAGCTTGATATGCCAACTCAAGGACAGGCTGGTAGTAAATGGCCGCAATCTGCTCCTTGGTCCAATCATGTCGAACCTGAGTCGACGTAACAGCCTCTCTCAGAATCTGCTTCCTCTTCTCAGCCCGCTGCTTCTCGACCGCTTCATTCGCTCCAGCCGGGGGAGGCGGCGGCTGCGATGGTGTAGGATGGAAGTCAACAACTGTTGACATGGCCCGGGAATGTTGCCATCTCGCCGAAGCGGGGAGAGACAGCCGGTTACTAGGTGTAACCTGTCGAAGAGCCCTCAGGCGGAGAGATACACCGGGCTTCATGGTGAGAGAGTTGAAGATAAAATGAATGAAAAGAGAGAATGTGGGATGAAAGAAGATGAGTGAATTGGTTCAAGTCAAGATGAGGAGAGGGTCATTAGCTGTGAGTGTGAGTGAGCTGCAGCAGCAAGATGCACTAAACCAAGACAAGATATGCACAGCAGCTACAACACCATAAACGAGAGAGCTCGAAACTCTATGTGCTCTTGTTGGTGAGCTATAGCTACGCCTCATCCATCCATGCCCCACGTCTTCAAGTTCCGACCTCGGTCAGTCTCCGGTACTAAACAGAGACAATTACCTACTTCGAAACATCCATGTCATAGCCCTCAACTCTTGAGGATATATGCCCTGTAGTCTCGGCTTTCGGGAAGCTTTCAAGCTCTGATATTACCATTATAATCCGTGCTAAACCGCGTCTACCGAGATCTACCGGGGACCTAGTGATGATCTTCAAGACGGGGGAAGGGAGGGGCGAGAGAAAAGCAGATGGATAAGATTGTACGATGAGCTGTAACTCAACAGAAGTGGCTGTTGAGTGTAGATCATAAATACGAAGATATAAACCATGCTTTTATCCCTCTTCTCAGCATCGCTTAATATAAAGCTATGAAATTGAAAAGTTGAGGCTCCATCTCGGCCAGCTGACAACGGCATTCATTTTGTTGAAAAAGCTTCTTGGCCTTCCACGAGACCCCTGAAGGTAATTCGAGATTCCTCGTTGGCTCGCCTAGTGAGAGGGGTTTTGTTTTGGTTGAGTGAGATGAGGGGCCAGACTCTCCTCACAGTCAGAGTCTTGTACCCTTGTAGCCAAAACCCCGGAAGAAGCCCGCTCTGGACCGGCTTAGCTACCGTGATCGCGGCACTTTAATGGAGCAATGGCGTAATCGTGGGGTTGGCAGTGGATGAAGCTGGTAATACTCAAGCTGTTTTGTTATGAACCTACTTCCAAGAACGATGAAAATTCTAAAGACCATTTGAAATATTGCAGTTATAATATCCTTTTATTGTCATCAAATTGTAACTGGCCAGAGTAAATGATGAGAAGAAATGCTCAACCCTGAGTATATGTATTCATCCATAACACATTGTCTCCCTCAGTCTATCCAGAGACTCCATATTCTGCAAATCCATGTATCCTCCATAAGCTGAACATGAAACTGTGTCCAAAATGCTTATTATATACCTCTCCAGTGCTCAATAACAACTGATGTAGATACCTTCTATGGTATTAAATCCATACCCCAGCTTAGGGATACGCCGGCTCAGCATACCGTCTCCCTGGAGCTCCAAGGGGACTCGTTCCCCGCTCCTCTGGCGGCATGCGCTTATCCCATCTCTTCCTCTCAGATCGCGGATCCCATCCGGGATAATCGCGTCTTCTCTCCGCATCAGCGTGGCTGCTGGTCCGTCGCTCCATATCTGGCCGGCGCAGGTACCGATCACGTCTTTCTTCCTCTCTTTCTCGGTCAAGTTCCCGCTGCCGACCCCTGTCGCGAGCTCGCTCTCGTTCGCGGTCACGTTCCCGGTCTCTATCTCGCTCCTCGCGCAATTTTCTATTTCGGTGGAAGTCCTCGTCACTGGATTCAGCTTCTGATGAAGCTCCTGAGATGTCGGAGTAGCTTCTGCTAAGACGAGATGGGGGTATTCGGTCTCGACTTCGACGTCCACGTGAAGAGTCAGTGTGGTATGATGATTGATTTCGGGGCGAGTTTCTTGTTCGGTCTGGAGCGCTACCGAGTCCATTCGGGAGAATATTTGAGACCTTTTCGGAGAGCTTCTCTCGCAGACTGGGGCTATGTGTTGACCTTCGACGGGTAGAATCGTCAGATGCTCTTCCATCAGCGCGATGAGGGCGGAACGACGTTGGCGGTGGGTTACTAGCAACAGGTGGTGGACGCTCGTTGGTAGGTGAATATCGGCGAGTCCCCGGCGAAGGAGGACTTGCTTCTGGTCTTCTCTTTGCACGAGGAGGAGCCGGCTCATCGTCACTCGAATCTGAAGAGTAATGCCTGGGTTGACTGTGTCGACGAGGTGGTACGGGCCGCTTCGCATTAGGGTCTAGATAAGACCCCGAAGGTGCATGAGGTGCATGCGGTGGCACATCTGGCGAGGGCTGCTGGTTGTAGTCGGAGAAGCTTCGTCGTCGGGCATGTTCCTCGGCGGCGCGGCTGTTGTACCTCTCAGGTGAGGGTCTGGTTGGTCGGCCACCTGCATATCTTCCCGGCACATGATTGTACAACGGCCTGTCTGGCCTGGATCCTCGGGTTCCAGCAAAGGCACTGCCTCGTACGTGAGAGTATGCAAATTTAGGCTCTGCTCCCTCCGGAGGTTCACCGGGGCCGGTTGGTTCTCGAGCAGCTTCTCTGTATGCCTCCCTTTCTCGAGCATTTGCTTCTTTTCTTAGCTTCTCAGCGCAAGATTTATGCCAGCGATCCACCTCAGCGTCGGCTTCTGTTGGGAATACGGTTGGTGGTAGATCGGGAGGAAAATCTTGGCCAGTCTCGGGGTGTTTTAACTGCCAGTTCTTGACGGCAAACCGTAAGAAAGGAACGTGTTCCTCAGGCCCAAGAAGAATCTCGAGAGATTCCCATCGTGAGAAGCCTCGTGCGGTGAGGGCTGGTATCGATGGCGGTGCGAAATCGTCGTCTGTAGGCTGTAGTGTATGTTGACATCCAGTGACTTGCCAGATGTATGAGATGGACTCGTGGGGCATCTCAAATAAAGCTGTACACAGTTAGAATATATCTCACTGCCATTCTATATGCAACTTACAGTCATAGTCGCCTCCGACAGCCTTGTAAAAGGCGGCTAACTTTTCGGGCGTAAGGTAACAAACGGTTCTGTCGCCAATCTCGAGTATCTATTATGACGTATGGGGGTCAGTATGCGATTCGAACAATATCGGCAATTTTTAAACAAAGAAACCAAGGGGAAAGGTGCGCGCATACAATATGACGGCTAATAGCTCTTAATAGAGCATCTAATAGCTTTGACGGGCTCTTGTCCTTCTCATACATGTATGAATACTCAATGGGCGGCGGTGGCGGGGTGGATGAAGTTGCGCCAGGCGGGGCATCTGTCTTTGGAGGGGCCGCCATGGTTGGAGAGTAGAAGGCGACAGGTGAGGATAAAGTTGAAGGTGAAGAGGGAGGTGGTTGTGAGAAGTATCACGACGATAGCGCGCTCACATCCAGGGCAGATCGCGGGGAAGGGAAGCGTGGATGGCGGTCAGCGGATCGTTATCGATGTTGATATCGATGATCGGGGAGTGGTAACGATGCCGTAGGCGAAGGCGAGGGCGAGGGCGAGGGCGCATTCGATAGATCTGTCCTTGACAGAGAATAAAAGAATATGATAAAAATCGCAACAAATTGCGGATATGCAAAAGTCGCAAAAGTCGCAAAAGTCACACAGACAGGCAAAGACAGCCCGTCAGGTTTGGCTCAGGTTGGGATCCAATACCTTATATGAAATGGAGCCCAGCTGATGACAATGACAGACAATGACAACCTAAACTAAGGTAAGGCAATGCTGGGCCAGTGCAGGCAGAGAAGACCGGGGTAGACTTGGCGAAGAAGTGGGCAGAAAGACGAGGATGTTTTGTTTAGTTATGAAAAAGCACGAGCACAAGAACAAGGCATGGCAAACAAGGCACAAAGAGAAGAGCAGAGAAAAAAAGACGCTGTGAAAGTGACCAAGATTGGTGCCATGGTCTGGCCTGGCCTGGCCTGGCCTCTTACATGGACATGGATGCGCCTGGGAGACTGCGGGTGAGGGTGATGTGGCTGACAATTCGCTTCGGTTAGTAGATACAATACAACAACGCCTTAGTAAGAGCAGCTGACTCCTTTATCATCTGGGCCATTGCCGTGTTGATCTTTTTTGATTCATCAATCTCTTTGTTGCTGCGAGGTTACACTGCCTTGTTATCTCCCTCGTTTACATGCGGTGTTTACGACTATCTTATGCGTTACAATACTTTCTGCAATTCGGAATCTACAACAACAGCGTACATCTGGGAAACACAACACAATGCAACACAAACACCTGACAGAATATACGTAGGTAAACATCACCGCACAGCACAGCAAAGCTCGGCTTCTGTCTCTGCCTCACTTTTCACTGCCGGCCCCTCGTGGCCTGACACGTGCGTGCTCGCCGTAGGTGCCAATCCGTCCCGGGTGATCCCTCCCACGGGAGCACTATAGCACAAAGTAGAAGAAGTAGTGGATTTTTCTTAATTTTTTCGCAACGAGCCCACGGCTGTGTAATCTAAGCCCAACCCGAAAGCACGAAAATAGCAAATTTGACCTGGTTGGTTACCTCTTGCGATACAAAAGTACAATAAGCTCAGCCTCAAACGGTGGTTGTTCAGCACTCGGAAACGAACCCCCACCTCCCAAGTCCGAGATCTGTGAGATTTCTTCCTATTTAATAAACCTGCTTTGCGCTGAATAATCTCGAATATTCTGACATATTCCCTTGGCGTGATTTCGAGTCTGAGAAATCAGTTATTCGGGCATTTAATAATCTTAACTGACTGAGCACAACGTGAGAATGGGCAAGCATCCCATGAAACGATCAGGCACTGATGTCATTATTTAATCGAGGACAGACAGGGGATATGGCAGCCAAACGGATGGCTCCGGAAAGCTGTGACAGAAACCGTTGAAGCCACTGCTCTAGGGTAAGCCACTTTGATGCAGACAGCCGTAGGGCAGAACCAGGGTTGCTCCACTAGGCTTAGAAAGGCAACGGTCATCTCCAATTTCATCCCGTACTGTTGGCCTCTTCTTTTGAAAGTTGAGACAAGCAATTCTAGCTTTGTGACGTACGCCTTTGTCCATTTCTTTTACTTTCCTTCTCAGTAACTCTTTGTATAATCGCTGAGCTTTGGTCAGCTTCTCTTCTAGAACCTATTTCTTCTTCTTAGAATCTTGGCAAGATCAGACCATCACCATGGACGCCCTCAAATCAGCCATCACCCCCATCACGCATAACCTCCCCGCGCCCATTCGCGATCTGGGCGTTTCCATCATCGGCGAGACCTGCTACAAATCCCTTCTTCTCGACGTCAACATCGAGGATGTTGACTGCATCAAGTTCGCTGTCTCAAAGGCTCTCGGAATCGGCATTATCGCCGCCTCTTCCATCGTCAAGGTTCCCCAGATCCTGAAGCTCCTCAACTCCAAGTCCGCCGAGGGCGTGTCCTTCCTCTCCTACCTCCTCGAGACAGCGTCGTACCTCATCTCGCTCGCCTACAACTTCCGAAATGGCAACCCTTTCAGCACCTATGGCGAGACTGCCTTGATTATGGGACAGAACGTTATTATTTCGGTGCTTGTTCTCAACTACAGCGGCCGTGCCAGCATGGCTGCTGTCTTTATTGCTGCGCTTGCCGGCACTGTTGCTCTGCTGTTTGCTGAAAATATTGTCGATGCGCAGACCATGAGCTACCTCCAGGCTGGTGCTGGTGCTCTGGGAGTTGCCAGCAAGCTTCCCCAGATCCTCACCATTTTCCAGCAGGGTGGTACCGGCCAGCTCAGTGCTTTTGCTGTAAGTCAACTCCGATTCTTGACCATTTGATCATTGATCAACTAACTGTTTTCAGGTCTTCAACTACCTTGCCGGTTCCTTGTCCCGAATCTTCACAACCCTTCAGGAGGTCGACGACAAGCTCATTCTCTACGGATTCGTCTCCGGCTTCGCTCTCAACGCCATCCTTGCTCTCCAGATGATCTTCTACTGGAACGCTCCCTCTGAGAAGGCCAAGGGCAAGCGTCAGGCTGCTCCCATCGCGGCCAAGCCTACTTCCACCCTCAGTCCCTCCGCCTCCACCACGGCTACTCCCAAGAAGAGCCCTACCACTCGCAGACGTGGTTAGATGGATGCTTGCGAGGTTGCGTTTGTTTTTATAGGCCTATTTTCTGCAATAGTCACATTTTAATACGAGACTTTACTCTGTTAAATACTCTGGTTCCAACATGGGGATTATGTGATGTTGATGTTTATTGTCGTGATACATTACACGAGAATGATGTGTTGTTTACTATGTAATCCGTTGCGCAATGCCTGACCAAAATGCTGTTCGAAGCAATGGTGCAAATGGTATCCCCCTGTTATGTATGCCGCCTAGTTTAACGCCGTTGTGATAAGCCAAAGTGTCGCTAACTGTTCCCGATTGTCCAATTCCCACCCAAATCCAATTAAAAGATTGATGCAGTAAGCCTGGTCCATCCTGCTGGAACGGGTCGCTCATTGCGGCCTGCGCATTGGAGACATCGTCGTTGCTCGCCCAAGTTGCTCACCGAGCAGCTGAAACAAACGTGTTTTCCACAGGCACCGCATGAGTGATCCTCATTGCTGAGACCGTCGATATCCATTCCATCATCATCACCGCTCAGACCAGCACCGCAGTCGTCACAGTTTGACGGGGTGAGCTGTGTTTGACCAAGATTGGAGGTTGATGTTGAAGGGGTCGAGGAGATGTTCCAGAATCGATGAAGAGATTGTTGATTTGATTCAGGTTGAGTAGACTGAGGTGTTGTTTGTGTTTGTTCAGATGGAAGCTCGGTATGTTGATGCTGGTTCTGTGCAGAGTATAGCATGTTGAGTGTGCGTTCTGAAACTCAATTAGTATAGGCATACAATGTGCAGTTCTTTGGATCAAAACCCACGATGAATTGTCTTTTCTGGAGGTCGATTATCGCGAAATCGCTTCATCGTTCGGCTATGAAGATGAATTGGAGCTGCCGCCATGACGGCAAAAGGGTTGGTGATGGAGTTGCTGACGCGAGGAGGAGAGTCGAAAGATGAGACCGATGAGGGAGAGGCGCAGTGCTCAGAGACAGATCGTTTGCGTTTGTGTGCCATTTTGGATGTGAAGGTTGAGATTAAGACGGGTTACTGGGACTGATAAACACCTATAGTAGAAACAAGGTAACGAAGTTGATATGGACAGGATTACTTGTATGAGGTGAGAATCGAACCTCTTTACGGACTGAGACTGTGGGGCCGTTGGCAGCGCGACATGACGCGCTTGGTTGGTGACGTCGGGTCGGACGCGTTAATGGCCAACGCCAATTATCGCGTTATCTCCTAGAAATAGAAATGGAGCTAAATCTATAACAGACTTCGTTATCTTCTTATCAAATAATAGGTAGGTAGTTGGCATTCATGCGCCTGATCAATTGTTATATAATATCTAGGATTTTGCTCTTGAGCACATCCACAAACGTATCTACAGAAGTAGAACGAAAGGACAAACGAGAGAACCCAGGCCATGATCTCGTCCATAGGTGCGGATATCTATGGCATGAATTAGAAGGTTATATAGCCACTAATCTAGCAACGCCAAATCAATAACATGACTTTCCCTTAGCTGTGTTTAAATCACGGAGTGCTTCGCGAACGGACACTCGATCTCTACCCCCTCTGGTATATCCACCTTGAAGAGCTTTGCCAAAGAAACAGCGGAGGATTTTTTTTCCCTTTGGGCTGGACATAGAATAGAAGACTTGGCCTTAAGTACGCAGCTGAGGATGGAGCCAGAGAGACAGTTGTCGACAATTCCCTACACCTACACCCGTGTTCGTGCGAACAAACCAATCAGCAACAGCCATCTATTTTGCACTGCCTCAATCTTTCAAGACCGGACCAGAGACAGAGAATCAAGCTCGGTCGAGGCGAAAAACATGCCCATGCATCCCATCCACTCGATGCATTTCTCCTCGATTCAATTCAATTCAATTCAAACCTCAACTAAACCTTTCCTTTATACACCAGGACTATTTAATAAGACAAACCCCCCCCATATTTAAACTCTTCACTCGCTTAGAAGTTCTCTTTAATCGCAGATTCATATCCCCAGTATGGTTTATCTTTCAACAGAAGCTATTGTGACCATTATCACTACGATCCCAGGACTACTTGTCTCATCCCTGGGTGTTTGGCTCGCATACCTTACACTGCGGCGTCAACGGGTTGCTCGTAACGACATCGAGACCGCTGCAATCGAGTTTATCATTACACGAATTGACACAGCTCTGCCAGGGTATGCACATTTTATTCGAGTTTCCATCAATTTCTTAATGTTTAATTTATTATAGCTTCGAGTTGCCATCTTACGCCTCCACAACCGGATTCATTTTGCCAAGCGAGACTTACCTTCAACTACCACCTGCGGCTCACCAAAAAACTTCTAGACGAGAACCTGAACAACGACGAACTGCAATTCTACCCACTCAATTGAACGGACCTGCCAGCCCGTATTTGCGCGCGGCAACAGTTGAAGCGTGAAATGGTGGTTAGCTGGGTGTTGCCATGATTGCTTGGGATTTTCTTTTAGATTGTATTAGTAGTAACAAGGTTACAAGATAGACTATCTCTTTAAGCGGCACAAGGCATCCATAAGGTCACTCGACCCACTTAACCCCACGTACAAGGAGGATACGTATTTCTAAGTGAGATTATCTCTAAATAGAACTGTATTGCCTCTGTACCTTGGCTACTTCAATAATAGTATAGCCTCTTTTTCTCCCAACTTTAACTGGCTACTGATCTTTTATATCTATCCTTACTGGCTGCTGGCCTTTTATATACAAAATGGTCCTATATTGGCAGAATTAATTCTTGTAATTGGCCTGATACCCCTGTCTTAACCGCTTGGATGCCTTGTGCCACTCAAAGAGATAACATTTGGGATTTCGATTGCGGGGCTGGAAACTAAAAGTTGTTGTTGGCTTTTTGCTGCAAGGTTATTTAAATATATTTGTTCTTTATTAATATTCTGGTTTGGAGATATTGTTAATAAGAAGTGAGCTCACCCATATTGTTAATTAGGAGTGAACTCACTCCCTAATGTCTTTGGTATGACTCAGCTTGACTTGCTCTCTCTCTCTCTGCGAACCACACGCAAGTACCATTTGCACTTTCAAATCTTGGCAATATCCATTCATCTGCCTTACTCAGACAAGGTATATCCTTCTATAGGAATGCATAGATGTGCTAACATGTGGCACAGGATTGCATATAGAGTATGTATGGACTTTTGAGTGAGATCTATTTATCTGAGACTAGCTCCACCATTGGCGGGAACTAAAATAGTGCGAAATTTATTTCCGAAGCCCCACAATGTATGCTTAAACTTGTTGAAGATGGGCATCTTTCTCTTGCCATATTAGAAAAATCATAAATTATCACAGCCGCCGATATTCTCATTGAATCGGTGCAAAGTAATCCGGGCAAAACATTCAAGGCGTTCATTCCAGCTCTAGCCAGCGAGGGCACAAGTATCATGGCTGTATTCAGACTGGAAGTTCATCACCTATTTAATCATGCTAGATGCCGGGGAAAGGACCCTTTATATGAGCCTCTTTGCGACGTGTATTACGATTTCCATAAATTTTATCTTGGAGAAAACTCAAGCAAAGCTAGAACACAGTGAGCGGGTAGGTGTCACCGAAGTTATTTCAAGGATATACACGGGACAGTTATCTTATCAACATCTCTGACTGCGGTGCGGGAGGCCGACCAAAAGTAATGTATTAGAGTAATGGCAGATGACAACACAATGACATCTCCTACATCTTGTAAAGTGGATATGTCCTAATTGTTGGAAATGACTTCATAAAATCACCCTCTTAGCCTTAAAGAATCCAACACAATCAACTGGCATGACGATGAAGACAGTATTAGAACGGCAAGTGTCCTCTGTCTAGTAGCTATCTTCGCAAGTCTCCTCTCCTCATACATGACAAAAATAAAAACGTCATGCCATTTTGGCGGCCGCGGATAGGAAGCTGGAAGCGCCACCAAACATCACCCATGCATGCAGGAGGCCGACTGGATGCTTCATGTGCCTATGGGATTCTCAGGCAGCCGAGCACACAAGAATCAAGAACTAGCGGTCTGTTAGGAGACTGGAGGCCCAACAATTTTGCCAGGTATATAATACACAGAGGTTACTGTGGTCTTGGCCCAGATCTCCCTGTCCTGTTCCTTCATTCCCTTGTCTCACGATCTTCAAACCGGCATCATGACCCAGCCTACGCTAACCAGCCCGGACCGACTCCGCAAGATTGATCAGCTCCGGGAGAAAAACCTTACCGCCTATCTACCTCTCCCTCAGCTGGTTGCTGTTGGTGACCAAAGCTCTGGAAAGTCATCGCTGTTGGAGAACCTAACGGGTATTCCATTTCCACGAGGACAGGAGCTGTGCACTCGCTATGCCACTCAAATCACTCATCGTCGTGACGCTTTGTCGGGTATCACTATTAGCATTATTCCGGGGCCTAAAGCTTCATCAGCTCATCAAAAACTGCTCAAAACCTTCGTCAAGGAAGTTGAAACAGCCACCCAGCTACTTGATAGGTTTCCCGATATACTACATGAAGTATGTGTGATACTCCTTACTCATAGAGTGGACACTAATCCTAGCAAAAAGGTCAATGTCCTTATGGACATCAAGACAACTAGAAACCCCGACGGAAACAAGACGTTCGCTGAAGATGTACTCAAGATCGAGAGATGCGGACCAGATGAAGACTATCTGACCGTGATTGACGTTCCTGGCATCTTTCGAAGTAAGACCGAAGGGGTCACGACAGAGAGAGACTGCGAACTAGTCACGAAAATGGTCAAGAAGTACATCCGTGATAGTCAAACAGTAATTCTTGCCGTCCTGCCTAGCAATGTCGATGTTGCAACTCAGGAGATCTTGACTTTCGCAGAAGAAGTAGATAAGACGGGCGAACGTACACTGGGTATTCTGACCAAGCCAGACCTGGTCAAAGAGCGCAGTGGTAAAGCCGTGGTCTGTAATCTGGTGTTGGATAAGCGACGACCTCTTACACTGGGATATCACCTGGTCAGAAGCCGTGGTGGTGACGACGAGGACCTGGACGGAGAAGCCGCTTCGTACGAGAGAGAAGAGATATTCAAAGAAGACCCCTGGGCATCGCTGCCAGCCCATCGCGTTGGTATCGCGGCCCTGCGTGAGCGCCTACAGGAGCTGCTTGGCCAGATCACGGACAAAGCCTACCCCAAACTTCGATCCAAGGCGCGCCGTATGCTTACAGAAAAGCAAGAAGAACTAGCCGGGCTTGGGCCTTCGCGCCAAACAGAACGACAACAGCAACAGTATCTGGCTGGAATTGCCAGCAAATTTCAGAGCATGGTGCGAGCTGCGTTGGACGCTGACTACTCAGCACACGACGTGTTCGGTAAGAATGAGCTACGCCTTGTAACAGAGGTTGTGAATATTACTGAAGCATTCAACGCCAGCTTCGAAAGTTGCTCCCATGCTTATGCCTTTTGTGAGGATTTGGAAGCAGAATCCCCGTGTTCATTACAAGATACGCCTGAGGACGACTTCCCCCCGTCACCAGACCCGGATCCTGTCCCAGTTCCAAGCTCACCCCCCTCAGTCTCTTCATCCGATGACGAGGAAAAGGAAGTGGAAGACGACGACGATGATTCGTACTTTCTTAACAAGTACTATTCCAGCATGTACCCTGATCTGGAAGGCGTTCTCACTCGAGATTGGTCGGTGCATAACCCGGCCCCGGGCATCATGGGCTGGATTGCTAAGATGTATCGACGCTCTCGAGGTATCGAATTGGGGACATTTGGGCCGCGCATCCTCTCTAGTGCTTTCCAAGAGCAGTCTATCCATTGGCATGGGATGACCCGTCAGTATCTGAGCAGGGTCATTCTTGCGGTCCATGGGTTCATACTTGGGGCCCTCGCAGGAGCCTGCACTGACCGAAGAGTCCGAGGTGAACTCACATCTGGCATAATGAGCGAGCTGCTTGACAGATACCGTGCCGGCATGGGCCACGCTATGTACCTGGTGGATGTCGAAAGACAGAAGAAGCCCTACACACTCAACCACTACTTCAACAATAACCTACAGAAAGCGCGTGGTAACAGGATTTGCCATGCCTTGAAAGGAAAGGTTTGGAATGACAGGAGCAGTAACAGGCCTGTCGTTGCTGTCGATGATGTTTCGTCGATCGTGAGCAACAGAAGTAATGCAGAGCACACCGCAGAGGACATTCATGACATCCTCCAAGCTTACTACAAGGTTGCACGTGAACGCTTCGTCGACAATGTCTATCATCAGGCTGTAGATCATGGTTTGCTTTCGGGCCCATCGAATCCCTTGGGTCTCTTTTGCGAACAGTGGGTGCTGCAATTGGAAGCGGAAAGGCTGGGTACAATCGCTGGCGAGTCCCGTACGACGCAAGAAAGACGGATTGGTTTGGAGAAGAGTCTGAAAGACTTGGAAGAGGCGATCAAGGTCTTGGGTTGACGAGAAGGCGGCCATAGTTTTGTTGTTTTGCAGCGAAGCCAAGGCTAAGTAGAGAGCTAGAACACTGGATCCATTTCGAGTGAGGACAGCGTTCAGGATGGTTTCACATATTAGCTAGAATGAGATATGTGAGATGCAGAATGAGAAAGCGCTTATTCGAAGAAACCGGGCCTGCTTATCTTATTGAGAGGAGACCAATTTGTATTACCAGCACCCATCTAAATTTGAATGCTAAATTTGTTGCCTGCGTCGGCGTTCAGACTCAGATAGTGTACAAAGCGTATCCGAAAATGCCAAAATAACAAATCGTTCTTTCACCCAAGTCGTTATGAATGACAAGTCGATTCCCAATCACTTGATGACAGTTGTAGGATGATAGTTGCCTGTCAAAGTCAGCAATTGAAAAGACTCGTGTGAACTACAATCCGAACTTTTCACTAAGAGATAACCACGCACTCAAGAAAAGGGGTTCCTTATCCACCCAAACACCTTCTTCACACGAGGCCACTTCTTCGCTTGGTAAGCTTTATACGCATAAAAGACGCCGATACAGGACACGATCAAAGCAAGAGTGGAGTAGACGATGGTGACGATTAGTTCGGTCGACATTGGAGATGTTTGGTGGAGAAGTTTGCAAAGGACAAAAGATCAACGACATCGGGGTGTAACGAGAGTAATAAGTACTAAGGTAGGTAGGTACCCAGAGCCTTGCCTTACCTTATACTTAGGCGGATTGGCTCGAGGCAGTGCTACAAAGCTGAGCGTTGCAAGTTGCACATTTGCCCCCCTTCTTGATCATAGGGTATCACAGAAGCTGGAGATCCGGATACGATAATACAAATTGTATTCGAGAAATACATAAACAAGACGATAGTAAACAGTTTGGCTCGCTTATAAAAGGACGCTTTCAAAACATCCACTCATCTCATCCCTTTAGTTATCGCTCCAGAATTCTCGAGTCTTCAAAATGCCTCCAATCTCCGAGCACCATATCTTCTCTGTTGTTGTTCGCAAGGTCTCTCCTGAAAGGCCAAAGGTCACTGCGGGCCTTTATCTGGCCCTGGCCTTTTAGCTTGTTCAGACGTTGATGGTCTTGGGGTTAGGCTTGAAGGCCGATTCCATAGAAGCGTTTCAGGGCCGACCACTAGAAATTTATCATGAATCATGTGTTTGAGCCTGTTAAGACGGTCTTGATCGTTTGGAGCCACTCTAGAAACTGAAATTTCTCTGGTAAGGCTTGCGAAGAAGTCAAAAGCCTCTTGCCTTCCCCTGTTGAAATAACCCGTGAGCATATCATGGAGTTTGTTGTGGCTTTCTCGCATGAGAGGATCCGTGTTTTTGCCAAATGTCTCAAAGAAAGCTGCACGGATGTAAATAGTAAATCGTGAAAAACCGCTGCAGGTGTGAAGCTGTTCCATATCTCTTAATCGGTTGAAGGATTCGTTGTACCTGTCCACATGTCCGGTGACGGGGGCTCGGAGCACAAACCATTCAGACATTTGCCAATCAAGACAAGTCTGGTTAAACGGCCGATTGAGCCTGAACTTGGCGACCAAGTTGTCGGTGAAGATAGCCATTGCCATACGAAAATGTATAACCGATGCCAAAGTAGAAGTTCGAGCAAGTAAAATCAACCCTGCTTCTTCTTTTTCCGATTTCGAGCGTACTTCGCTTGCTAGGTCTCCAATCAGGTCATCGACAAACACTTTGCCATTTGTATCACGAGGGCATGTCGTAAGCATTCCCGCAAGGTCGAACTCAGTTGAGTAGTGTTGCAGTACGGTCGAGTTATTCCGATAAGACTGAATGTCTGGTGGCTCAGGAAACCTCTGCCTGACCAAGTATCCATTACTGGCGTATCCTGCAAACTTGTCGCTTCTAAGTTCTTGTGCTTGTAAGATATCCCTGAGATTTCCGAGGCAGTTTACCCACGGCATTGGAACATAGGTGCGCATGACCAAAGTGATTTCCCTCTCTGACGGCAAGGCGCTGAGAATCCTAGAAGGAGTAAGGATTGCTCGGCGGTCCGTATAGGATTTGGTGTAGTCCATGTAGCAACCGACTGAAGGGTTTCCAAGGCCATAAAGAATGAGCAAGATTTGAGATGGACGAAGCTCATATATCTGCATTCTCGCGGCCTGCTCAATCGCCATCAACAACGTGTGGATTATCATCTCAGGGTGTGAATGGATAAAGCCTTCATCGTCTGGCGTGGCACTGTACCATACTTGCCTGGAACCAAGTCCTTTGGCGCGCTGGAAGTCGGACAAGGCATCATGTCTATACCAATCATCGTTTCGAGTACCTCCGGGTGGCTTCGTGTTGGCCACAACTCCACAGGCTCCGATGATGATAGTGGTGTCGTAGATTGGAGGTATCGAGGTGGCCAAGGTGATTTGGGGCATGGCGACTAGTATTTTTCTGTTCTTTGCTTTTCCAGATCAGGTAAGTAAGAATGGGGATGGAAAAGAATGAATGAATAGATGATGATAAAGCAGTGGTGTTTTCAAAGCGAATAGTGTAGAGATGTCCAAATGATTGAGGACTGAGTTGAGTGTATGATGAAGAACAAAGATTAGGTAACTTGGACTTAGGCTTGGGAAGAGGTAGGTGAATTATGAATATCATCTAGGAAAGAGTTACTTCTAGTAGCTCTGTTAACTCTCATTTATCAGACAGGAAACTCCCCCATGGGATCTTTCCCAGCATCGAGAGAGCGCAAACAGAAAGGAAGGGACTTCATGACGGGTGAGTTCCTGGTGAACTGAATATCTTCAAGGAGGCAGATTACAAGGCTGAGCAGAGTTTATTCCTTTGACAACCAAAAAGGCTTAACTCAAGACAGTTACCCCTTTGGGAGAAGCAGAGACTCCAGGTGGCTCGAAATTGCCCCCTCAACATGTTGGTGAAGTTGAGCCTAGGTGGGATTTGGCCGCGTTGCTGTGGCACTCACAGCGACCACGTTTCTTTTTGCCTCAGTTCAAACACTCCATCTCTAGTGATTTCAAACTCAAGATTGAGTTTTTTGAATTTGATTGGTATACATGGTAAGTTTGTGACGAATTATAACAAAGAAACAGAGTGAGGCAGGGTTTTTAGCCTTGCGTGGTCAGAGTTGTTTGCAATCTGGAATCACAATATTGGTCTTCTCAAAGCTTGTTGCTAATTTACTAAATACTCTGCCCGAATTCAACTCCAAAGTATCAATTAAACTTAAGATATTAGTATACAGAATCGTGTAGAATCAAAAAGAACGAGACAGTCATTCATCCCCAGAAATACAAGCTTTATTCATTCTCATAAGATCGTGTTCAATTCCCAAAGTAAGTATCCTCCGAAACCGCTTGCAAGTATAATTCCAGTCCAAGATGTGTCCTCTTCCGTCACTCTTGAGACTCCCTGTCACCCAAACACCAAATCGAGGTAATCGAGAACCTCTATCAGCTGGCAGGACTTGAACGGTTGTTATGTCGACATGCTCGGATAGTATCTCTATAGAAGACGTAGGGCTTGTAGGGCTAACATCTGTGAAGCAACACCACCAACTGGGGGTGGTGGGTAATTTTCATTCACTATCGCAGATATATGTTAGAAATATCTCTGTCTAAGTGAAGGTTATGGTAGCTTACGTAGGTCGAGCTCGCCTCTGTTCAAATACGCTCTTTGGGAAAGTTGGGAAACCATATAAGAAATGATCAATCCGATGATGGAGACCACAATCTCGGCCTTGTACCAGCAGATGGGATTCCATAGTAGGCTTGCTAATTGCCGGCTTGAGGGCTCCGATGACTGCGATGTATCCCGTTGTTTTGAGGGCTCTGATGACTGTGGTGATGTCTTTTGTTGGCTTCTTGACCGTCGAGGACTCCTCCCCTTTGAACGTCTTTTGGTCATGTTGATGTATTTATGAAAGTGTTATAGGTGAAGAAGAGATAGGATTGGAGATGATGATAAATAGTGGTCGAAGTCGACATCAAGAGCGAGGACATTTGGCATTTATAATATCCTTGAAACTTTAGTTATGTACCATAGCCTATTTGTTCTTATGGATAATGTCGTGTTGTGGAGTGAGATAAAACTTTGATATCAAATGAGAGAATGTTATCTGGGTTTGGTGGCAAGCATATCTGAGGAGGTTAATCCAACCTAAATACGAATCACCAACTTTCCAAGTCCTCCCTTGCTCTTACTAACCCTCTCACACGCCCTTCTCACCTCCTCAAGATCATCAAAGTCTACCACCGTCAAGACAGCTTTGACTTTGCCCTGAGCAACCATACCCGCCACTACCTCCATGTCCTCCCGAGCACCTGGGTTTCCAGATAAGAATTCATACTTTATCTTTGTACCACGTAGTTTCCAGATATACCAGTACTGAAGAAGATCGAGCAGCCAGCCAAGCCAGACGGGGAAGTTTTTCGGGCCCATCATCTCGAGCACGACTTCGCTTTTAGGGATGCTTGTGATGCTCATGAGAATGCCTGTCTGTGGTTTGAGGACGGCTATACAGTTGTCGAAGGTGGTGAATTGAGTGTTAACTGCGAAGTCGACAGTACCGCGGCCGATGAGCTTGACGACATCTTGAGTCTTGTAGTCGTAGAGCTGGTTTACCATGCCGGGGAGATACTCCTCCACCAAGCCCATCTTAGGCGTCGAGACAGTCGAAATAATCTTCTCGGCACCGAAATAGTTCCTTGCAACTTGAATGAACGTAGATCCAGATGCGCTGAGGGCAGCAGGGATGTACACTGTTTGTCCGGCCAAGTTGTCTCTCCCTTGAAGCTGCAGGCCACGCCTGATGGTCTGGTACGCAGTTACTGTCATTCCTGGAATAGCAGCAGCCTCTTCAAAAGAGACATGATCTGGCTTTAGGTGAAGAAATTTTGGTTCCGTCACAGCATACGTCGAGCCCCACGCTGCTGCTGGTCGAGAGAAAAGGGGCTTCTGGAGCTCCATCCCGTAGACTTCATCGCCGACTTTGAACTCTTTAACAGCAGATCCAACGGCGACAACTACCCCGGAACCTTCCATACCGATTGGCATAGGATATTCTCTATACTTGCGTGAGTATATGGCGTGGTTCAAGGGTGTTTGTTGACTTACAAGCCCTTTGTGAGGATGCCAAACTCGCCAGATGCAAACTGCGTATCGCCAGTGTTGATAGCCACGGCCTTCATGCGAAGAAGAACTTCATCTGGTTTGGTGATAGTTGGTATCGGCTGCTCTATAATTTCGTACCCTGCTGGAAGACACTTCTTTGGAGCAACAAGAGTTCGGGTGGTAGGTGGTAGTTTCGACATGAATAATTTCTTTAATGATATGAACCAATAGATACTATTGCTCTGATTGAGGCAGATATCTACCATTGAAGGCGAGCTTCAGCTCTTTTATTTACTCCATAGCCTATGCTCCGGCGGCGGAGTCGGTCCCTCGGCGGTTTCGATGGGGACATTCGGGGGATCCACCGAAACCGCCGAACTCCACCGCCGGCGAGCATGAGACCTCTCGGTTGCGGACTTTGCTTTGTAATTCAACCCACAGTCCAACATGGCAAATTGTTGTTAAAATAACATGATTTGATATGCCCTGAGCCTGATACCTTGAACTTTTGCCCCATAGCCGCAATAACTGAAAAAACTCCCCGTAATCCTTGCTAAAATACATGATACACTTTTGGTCAAAACGCTCGCTACCATAATCATAGAGAGTCGATAGAATCGTCTCAATTCGACAACAGGACTGCTCAGGTACGACATTCACCACCGTCGATACCGGGTATAACCACCCCAGTTCTCATTTCGTCGTCTCTGATGATAATAATACCATCTCGAATAACTCGACTCATCTGAATCAATCGTTAGTTTCAACGCATTACTCACACGCGAGTTCAACATACCCCTCTGACGGCTAATACCGATTTGATCCGCAACATTGACATATCCCTCCTCATCCACATTACCCTTGTCCTTACTCACTCTGGCAACGAGGTTCTCATCGCCCTTCCACACGCTGCGGCACATAGGACAGGTTATGTCTCCACCACCGCGCTTCGTCTGCGCCCACATCTTGAAACACTCCTCGTGAATGTTCTGACCACAAGCTGCAGCACACCAGACGATAGACTCTGGGTTTTTCTCGTCAAGTTCGCAGTAGCAGATGGGGCAGTCTCCCTCAATAGGCTTGCGCTTGTCGGATTCCCCGCCGTGTTCGTGTCCTGGTGCTGAAATGGGAGGCGCCGAGGCAAAGATTGTTTGAAGCTCAGTGCTAAGAAGAGCGAGTTGGTAGACGAGGTCAAAGGGGGCGTTGAGCACTTGCTTCATGACCTTATACTTGTCAATAACGCGTCTTGGAAACATGAATAAGACTTACATATAGGATATGCTTGCACTGATGACCCTTCTCATTGTGAGGACACGTGCAGCGAGGTTGTTTCCCAATATGAACCGTGTAGATATTCCCCGTCGAACCAGTCATCTCAACATCCTCCTTAGGGCAATCTTGAGTCCCGCCTCTGACGCGATTAAGTACATAAAAGCGTTGTGAAAGAGCACGATCATAGATCTCATGAAAAGACTGGGGTGGCTTAGGTCTGAATCTGCGAAGTCGCTCCTCCTCCGTTTCCGTTTTCTGTTTCTTGCCCTTACCCTTCACCTTCTCCCCTTTCTCCATCTGATACGATACATCTTCAGATGTGATTTCATGTGCTTTGCGCTTGACTGATGATGGCGAGAGGGTGTTCTCTGTTAGGTTGATGGGATTCTGGGGTGTTTGACCCGCTGTAGGAGTTTTGTTCGCAGCTTGTGAGTTTGGCTTTTGCGGCGTTGCGAAGTTTTTGTTGGCAAGAGGACGCTGCGCCCTTGTTGCTCGGGTAGTTCTTGACCCCATTTTGACAGAATTTAATTATTCTGTGTTGAGTTGAGAGATGAAGTGGAAAAGTGAAAAGAGACTTTGGGATCAATCGCCTCCAGGGTATGGGGGAGTTCCCTTAGCACCTACCTTCATGTTTGTGGGTGGCGTCATTGCTACGGAGTACCTGCCTGCGCAATACACGGTCACGTGCCGGCCTCTTTGCTTTTGTTTTGTCTTTAGACGTCATCTTTAGAATCAATCTGTGTTTCACACATAGTTTAATTTTTTGCGTGATGAGTGCCAAGTGACAAAGGGAGATGATGTCTGCTAAGTTGAGAGAAAAGACGTCTGTATGGCATTGTGTTGTCATGCTTTGACATACATCTTCACGCTCACATTCACGGGCGAAAAACAACAACAAATTTAACTTAGAAAGGAACTGCACTTTGGCATTGATTTATCCTATCTTCTTCATCCACTGATCCTTCTCTTTTGCCTGGCCTCATACCGCTCATGATAGCCCAAAAAGAAACACAGCCAAACGCCCCGAAGCAAGGGACTTAACCCGCCCCCGCTCTCCTGAGGGTACATACATGAATGTCCCGCCGTAATGCGCCCCCTAAACAAAGAAAAATAACAAAAGAAATTGAAAAGTCAGGTTGATGTAGTAGGTACAGGCTATGCCGCGAAACGGGCAGCCGCTTTGGAGTATTCAACGCCGAGTCTATGCTATGGCTGTCAAAGGTGTATAGTATTAGACATGAAGGGAATAGTGTGTGGCCGTAAGGTCATCGAAGTGATAGTATCATCGAGGTCGTATGGTTGAGGGCCGTGGTACTGTCATCGAGGTAAGGTATTCGGTTGTTTGTTCATCGTACTAAACCGCGGGCGCGGGTATTATTTTGTTTGGCCCAAGTGGTGGTATCAGGTTGTGAGGGTCATCGAGTAGCGTCAACGTTCGCGCAGCTCCGACGCAGTGCCTAGGAAAATGTCGACAAATGAATGCGCTCAGCTTTCAAGGCAATGGTCGTCGGTGGCTAGGATCGCGAGGCTGTTGATATCGACCAGATTGTTGCTGCTGGGCAGTCAACCACTCAGTAGAGCCTGTTTGTCGACCCGGTTGCTCGGCAGGCAACTTCGTGTCGCTTCCACTTGCGCCAGTGTGGTTTGATCCACCAGGGGATCCAGGAACCAGGTCAGTCACGGCTTGTGCGATCGAAGCAACAACGTAGCCTCGAAGTTCGTTGTCTTCTCGGCTGTCTTCCTTCTCCAATCGGAATCGTTCGTCCTTGTTCATGTTGGATCGGCGCATGTTCTTGATCTCTTGCATAACATAGAGCAGAACCTCCTCAGGGCATCGATTGCGCTCCGAGGCATGTTGATTCTTACGCACATATCGTCGAGTGACATCGGTAGCGCCATCAATGGAAAATGCAATGCAGTAGGACATCTTCTTGCCCCAACCCTCAGCATATAGGCGAGGGTTATCCCATGCTTCCTCACAAGCATCCACATGAACCCATCGCTTCTGGTGGTCTGAATACACCTCAGTCCAAACGTGGTCTTCGGCGTTCCAGACCCAGCGAACGCGACCACCAACAGCTCGGCAAAGCATGCTGAAGCAGTTGGCCCATTCGCCAACACGTCCTCGTCGGGTTTGCAATAACCGCCAAACATCGCCATAACGAGGGAAGCGTTCAAAAGCACCGCAATGCTGCGCAGAGCATTGATATAACTCGACACGGAGCGCGCCGCAAGCGCTCTCTTCAGGTGAAGGGGCAGTCATGCCTCGTGCAATAGTGGGAGATAAGCAGACAGGACAGGGCGGATTGTTGACCCAGGTGAAGAATGATCGCTTAAACCATCTACCAATTGTGTTAGTCAATCCATCCGAATGATGAGATCAGATGGAACATGACATACCTTAATAATGCCCGGATAACGCAGTCTTGGTAACCCCATTCCGGTCGTCGTCCATCACCCATACTCTCGGCCTGAGCTTGCAAGACCTGAGTCTCTTCCTCGGCCTCACCATAGATACGATCTAATGGGATAGTCTGCAATGCTTCGTCCAACAAACCGGGGTTCTCGTATTTGGTTGGTGTTAATGATAAGCTGATGAGGAGGTTTCTGAATTTTTGAGAGTCGCGATCGCCAGCAGCAGGAGGTGTCGGGATCTTGGGAAGATGTCGCAGAGCGGAATAAGAGGGAAGACCAGGTCCTTGGGAGGTCGAGGGGCGGCTATCGCTTGGGCAAGGCGAGTTTCGCATATGAGGGGATTGCTCTCTCGAGCTTGGAGAGCCTTGTCGAGATGAAGCACGGAGATCATTCATACGCTTGTCACGCAACAAGCCTTCGAATTGGACCCGAAGGTCTCGGGCCCATTCCTCGCCATATCCGCCCGCAGGCGTGTGTTGGCTCGCCATATTAAAAGCTTGAAGTTTTGTAAGTGGATAATCCGTGGATAGAGTTGATGAGGTTAAATGTTTTAGTATATGTCGTTGCCCAGATACGTGGCCGGGCTAGGTGGTGGGTGGATTGCTTAATTGTTGATATTTACGAGGTCTGAGAAACCTCGGGGGAGCGAAAAATGTCGTCGTAATATTGATCGTAAATTGTCGTCGTCAGCGAGGGGATGCGTGTCGATAGGCTTGATTGCCACGGCACACGCGTTGTCCAAATGCTGATATTTCGGGTCCTCAGAGCAAACCTACTGCTTTTGCCGCAGGTGGTTGTCGCTTGCTTTGACCAGGTGATGACTAAGGAAGCCAGAACCGGTTCTTTTCAATCGTCGCAAGTATCGTCCACTACTCGTTTGTCGTGGAATGAAGTTGAATCGCTTCTTCGTCGTCGTCGCCGTAAGTGAGAGTGAGGTTAAAGGAGAGGAGTTGACGGCTCGCGAATGGCTGACCACTGCAGGTAAGAGAGACAGCACAGAAGAGGAGGCAGAGGCAGGAGCAGGCGGCGATGAGAATCGAGGGTGGACCAGGGGAATAAAGGGAAAGGGACGGGGTGTCTCGGGAGGGTGTGCGTCTCATTCGCTCTTGCCCACTCTGAGCCAGAGCCTACGATGGCAGTTTACGCGTCAGCAGTGAGCGCCAGGCCAATGAGGGAACTGACTGTTGCTCCAGGTGGGGGCCGCTGGGCGCAGGGGAATGTACCGGTACAGCTGCCTCGTACTCTTGTCCAAGGCCTTAGGGAGTTGAGAAAGCGGCCAGTGAGTCTTGTAAGGATTGAATTGATTGGTCTGAGTGTTGGTCTGGGCGAATGGAATGGATATTCTGTGCTTGTAGGCTTCGATTGTTATTTAATATCATGGTCTATGAAGTCTACGAATATTGATGCGTGTCGCTACAGTAATTCCTTCAGAGACAAACTGAACGTAAATGGGTCACTATTCAAGTCTACGCAACAGATTCATCATCAAGAGGCGAACCTAAAGAGCCAATCTCAGCAGGCCAGGCATTACAAGGCAAGTGTACGTAGTCTCTCCAGTGAGTGATACACTTCCAGTTGCGTGCGTACGTACGTCGACCTAGGGAACACCGAAAAGCGAAGTGGCGCTTGGCCTAGATCCTCGTCATCAGCGAATTAGCGAGCGTCAGCATTTGTGTGTACTACTTTGATAAGTCAGATGGAGAAAAGAACGTCAAGAGGCGATGAATTAATTGTTTTAATAAAATATGAGAATCTGTATGAGAATAATGGGAAAGGAGCGACAATCACTATCTGTGGGCAATGTGAAAGCTCTAACTGAACCCAGCAGTTGATAAGCGCGGGGAAAACTGTAGGTCGCGTCAAAAAACGATCGGCTGCTTCAACCTACGATGGAGTCAATTCGAGTCTTGCAGTGGTATCGGCATGGGGTTGTAATATTGCGCACTCGGGTCAAATGGTTTGACAATTAGAGTAACCTGGGTTAAGCTTGATATACCTAACATTATCAGATAAAGACCGAAGATCATAT